>DWFO01000841.1:0-17992 GCA_018246595.1 Mimoniades nurscia nurscia
GCATCATTTTGACGTACAAAAAGTGTTCTTATGAACCAATTTTGAATAAATGAGATTTGAATTTGAATTTGAATTTGGATGTCAATGTCTGGTACTTTTTCGGTATAGTCATTGTACAGGCGTGATATGCCGACCACAGGTGAATGACGACCCAGATTAGTTTTGCAGATTTTAAGTTCAAATGGCTTGTGTTTATGACGTGACATTCTTGCCGGAACTTTAAAATTGAATTTACCTAACAGCGATGCACAACCAATATAGCCATTCAAGAGTTTATGGGGGAATAACAGGTCTAGATGATTTTGTTCTAAAGTCCGGCAACTCTAGGTCTCTTGGTGGATGTAGTGCGTTCCGCATCAGATCTTGGGTCCCTACTGCTGGGAGAGAAGAAGGCCCCCGAGGGTATTTTTACCGCAATAAAACCACGACAAAAAACCTGTAATCTACAACTTCGACCGACGAGGCAGTCGAAATTAAACGATCTTACATAATTTTAAGCATTTGGTTGGCATAGAATTTGGGGGAAAACGGGGTTCTTCAGAAAGCGTAAAGCGAGCTCTCCTTTGAAGCCGGCGAGGCATTGGCTACTCCTCGGGTGTTACAAATGTCCATCGGCGACGGTGACCACTTACCACCAGTTAGCCCATTTGCATATTTTTCTGGCTAAGGCTTAATAGCCTCGTTGGTCGGGGTGGTTACAGCCTGAGGTCCTGACTTCAAATCCCGGGTCGGGCACTAGCAATTTTTTCTAATTTAGATTTTCTAGCAGTGTGCTCGGAGTCTGGATATGTGCCGGTGCACGGCAATAGGCTCACCACATATTAGGACGTAATCGTAACTGGTGAATCGTGGGAGTGTTCTACACTCCTCTGCCTACCTCTTCGGGGATAACAGGTGTGAAGTTACGTTACGTTAATAATAAAAGTAGGTAATCGTTTTTAACCGTTTAAATTGATTAAAAAATAAATAAATAATAAATTCAACGAAAATAGAAGCGGTCAAAGAATTATGCTCTGCCTGTCCTATGGCAAATAGTCGTGATAATGTATGTAGGTATATTATATAATAATAATTATGTATATACATATCAAAAAATCTTTCCATTATCATATTTATTATAGGCAATTATCAACGTTTTAGACATTTATCAACATTTTACCGTGATATGAATAATTTTAATCTTGAAATTTAGATAATTAAGGAACTTAAATACTGTAATCAAAATGCTTTAATAATTAACAACCAATGAAAAATGTTGGTGAGTGTTTTGCAAGTATATTTTGAGGTTTTAATAAAAATTATAATTTTGATTTTACTAAATTTTATGTTACAGATATCAATTTTTACATGTTTTGTAATAATAACATACGCGGCGGCCAATGGCGCTGGCCTCCAAAATGAATTTTATAGCCATGGTCTCGGTATGTATTAAATATATTTAATTTTTAATAACGTAAATTGCATTGACAATCTTTTTTAACCAATGTGGAGTGGAAAAAGAATACCTCCCTCAACGTCTCTCTGAACGCCAGGCTGGGTATCAGGATGTCATAAGAAGTGACTAAAACTGGCGTTGACTGTTCACGATATGCCGCATAACGAGCTAAAAATAAGCTCAATATAGGGTTAACATAAATTAAGTGTTACTATTAATTTTATTATTATCTGTAACATCATTATCTCTTTAGCGTTTGCGATCTCCTCTCAGGACGGATAGAGTGAAGCCAAGCTAGTCACGGGCTTCATTGTGAATTTTTCCTCACAATGTTTTCGTCCACCAGGAGATATGGCGAGTGATATTTCATCACCAAACGCACCTAAATATCGTATTTGTAAATTAACCATATTAAAATTTTGGTAGACAAACTTTCAACAGATGTGGGTTTCACGAGCATTCTTCTGAAGACACTATCTGAAACTAGAAACATTGTCAATGTGGACGATCCATTACTACAAGAACAATTAGCGTATTCGGACAGTGCGCTAGGACGCAACGCAATAGCCAACACAATAAGAAACCTGTTGGAGAGCTTCAGAGACACTGTTATTAATGGAAATGACGACATCCCCCCTCTGGATCCCTTGGTCTTCGACCATCTTGGCCCATACGTTTACACCTACACGGGGTATGTAGGTTTAGAACTTGTAATCATTGTAATCATCTATAGGTATTCGTAAGGACTGGCAGATTGATTTGATTATAGAGTTGGTTATAATTTTTCGTACATATTTGTACTCATGTATTTCTTTTTAATCCCATCAATGCAGATTTTTCCTGATATTCTAATTCATGTTTGTCATTGGTTAGTTTTCGTTTTATGTGTTCTAACATGCCTATCACTCTACATTTAGTTGTTTTCCTACAATCCTATGACGAACCCAATTTCCAGAGTGCGGATAACAGGAAACGTCCGCAACTTTAGGATGGAGGGTCTGCGATGGTACGTGATCAACGATGTGACCTTCAACTTGCTAAGGATGGCGGTGGGCGTGCGCACCACGCTACCTTGGCTGGTGTTTACGGGTAAGGAATATACAGTAAGATTCCCTAAGCTTGTATACTCGGCTCATTTAAAATATAGGATTGCACCTATTTCGCACATTCGACATTATTGTATTGTGTCGCTGTGTTCCTGTCTGATTTGTAGTGGACAATCATACACAAAGATGTGACGTATTCATTCCAGCTTAGTTGTCTGATATATCCACTCAACAAGGTGTATGTATCTCTATTTGGTAGTAGAATAAAACTATCAGTCAGTAATAAGACAAAAATGATATTATAGATTAATTGCTGCTTTATTAATTGCTTATATTTTTTTACAGGCAATTATGACGCCTCGGCGTGGATAGCTTTTATTTCGCATAGAGCTCAAGGCAATTATAGGTTAGTCGCTTACATTATCGGCTGACTTATCTTATACTTACATAATTATACATATTATCGGTTACAAAGGAAATACCTAATTGCTACTACACATGTACCACATCTCTGGGGTAAAACTTAAGATTTATCAAGTGAATGCTAAGAATTCAGAATTTCAGTAGGTATTTGGTTAATTTTAATTACAGCAGCTCGTACATCATCAGGCTCTCCGATTCCGCTTGTACTATAAAGAGCTCTTTGTCTGTTCCTAACCGCTCTGACAGTCACAGTGACGCTACTCCAACTGGCCTAACACCTTGCCAATTCTATATAATTAATTATGCCAACAAAGTCATTGAACCTCTACATAGACTGACCGGATTCGGATGGACCAGATTCGGACCTGATACAATACCTGACTTTAATGTCAATATTAAGCTGATATCCGTCCCGCACATGAGCAAGGTTGCCTCTCCATAATTCCTGTTCTTTCGTAGCATAAGACTTGTCTAAGTTAATAAAGACACTTTTTGCAATTTTGACTTCATGTCAACCATTTTTAATGCCTAATACACTGCGGAGAAGAGGTCTGCTCCACACATCTCATAACTTGCGTCAGAGCTCTTTTTATGACTTGCGTCATGAATTAGTTACAATGAATACAAGATCTAAATTCATTAAAATTTTTGAGAGTGACGCTAATTTCATAATCAGCGTTACTGTGACGAATAAAATTGAAATGCTGGTTACGAAATAATATGAATATGCATAGCTACGTATTAATGTCGTATTTAATAACGATTAATTGTAAATAATAATTACGCAAATGAAAATGGCGTTGGGCTGCTCTACAGGTTTAAGTTACTTTACAAATACTATAATTTTATAAATAAATCAATCAATTATACCTACAATTTAAATGTGTGAAATACTTTTACAGGCGGAACACAAAAGTTATTGTGAAATTTAATGTAATATCCTTATCCCAAATCACATACCTATAGTATAATAGTATTCAATTTAATTTAAGATTCGTTGCGGACGGACTTAGTTGATTTGGAAGAGAGGGGAACATTGAACGCCTTATCTCCCTCCCCCCCACCGTGGATAAGCTATTGTAGATATACTTTTTATTTCAGAGTATTCATAAACCGCATCGATGTGGACGTTGACGCGCGGCTCGGCACCAACATACTCGGCGGGCATCTATTGTTGCGATCGTTAGATATCAAGATCGATGTCCACGATGTTCAAGTAATACTCTTCTTACTTTAACTGTTACTACCTACATTTGCAGAGGAGTCATAAAGAGTCCAGTGCGCAAACACGATGACCACAAAAATATATATTGTGATAGAACGTTAACTGCACGACATACAGAAACCAACTCCCGCGCTCCCGCCTTCGGACTCCGCCTATAAATGTTCATCGCTCTCGCCTTCGACTCATCCGTACGAAGCTGTTACGCCATCATAACGGGCTACCTGGTTATCTTCTGCGGGTTATACAATCAAACTGAATAAATATTCAGCCTTAGATATTATATTTTAACGTACCACATTAAATTATTACCGCAATACCAATAGGAAAGTGGATATTATCTAATAACACATCAGACAAAGTTGAGATGCTACTTCCGGAGACAGAAATTGCTTTGTGTTTGGTAGATGTAGGTTATTATACATGTTTTTATGAAGAAAGTTGTAAGCAAGTAAGCAGTGGTGACAGGTGGCCGCTGCCGTCCATAGACACTGCACCCTGCCACACCTGCAGTCGACCTTAAACATAAGAGTAACTGTAAAAATTTGACGGTTAGTTAATTCAATTAGTATAAGTTGTTAATACGTTTAGCAGTGATTGTAATATTGGGGACAGCATTGCGGAAATAGTCGAACGGGCAATCCTTTAGAAATCAGTTACAGACAAGTGGCCGACGACCCGCCACCACACGCTTAGACCGAAACACAAATTGTTAATGTAACAACTACTTAAAAACAGAAATATACGTAGAGGCAAATGAGGAAGGAGCTGTGCAACACTGCTTAATCCGAGGAAAAAGTTGTGACAATGGCAATGTAGCAACATTGCCATTGTCACAACTTTTCCTTTTCCATTTAAATGGTAGAAAAAAAGAATACCAGCAAAATTGTATTTTGTTTTCAGATTCACGTCACTGGCATGACTGGATCACAAGTTCTTAACAATTTGATTAATGCCTTAGTGCAGAGCGTCACGAGAGACATCATCGACAACGAGATGGACAATGTTAGCCAGATGCTCAGCGAAATGCTTTTTGACGTCATAAATGAAATACTCCGGGACTTCACACTTGACGATTTACTCGGTTAAGAGTATTTATACCTCATAAAAGATTTAGTACCATCATGGCATCAAGTATACCTATAGAAAATTGAAGCGTATAGAAATAATGCATGTAAATTACAGAGCTATAACAAGTTTATTTTATGTAAATGTTATGTAGGTACATACACTTGTTACAGAACCGTGCTACGCAGGTAAACATATTGACAATAAATTGAGTGAGTACTGACTTTTGTTCATTTTATTTAATAAAAAAGAAAAAAAATATTTATTTCAGCTACACAATAAAAAAACATAAAACAACTAACAATAACAACAGGACTTTGAAACTAACAATATTAACAAGTAAATTAATTAGGTATATGAATTTGTGGACGAAAATGGACCCACACAGCCTTGGACGTAGAGCACAATGTCCGTTGATATTCAGTTAATTCAGTGGAATCCGCTGTTCGTACAGTGTATTCATTTACTACAACTCTTTGAAATACGTTTCAAATATTAGTACAAATTTAATTGAATCACAATTCTTAATTATTATTGCCTTTGCCGTATATGAAAAAATTGGAAAAAAGGGCAATTTGGGATCAAAACAACTGATTACAAACATTTTAAAGATATAAACGTGACGCCAAACATCACGCCTGTCATCCCCGAAAAGGTAGGCAGAGGAATATAAAACACTCCCACGTTACATCAGTTACGTTTACGTCCCACTATGGAATAGGTGGTGAGCCTAATGCCATAAATATATTACATACATTATTTTTTTTACCTTTACACTCACACATAGTGTGCTCATCACACAAATATTTATTCTGGGTGGGAATCTAACCCATGACCCCCGGGCCAACAATCAGGTCCAGTAACCACTGCACCAACAGGCCAGTCAAAATTATTCTAAGTACTTTCCTTCTTTTGTACTGAACGCTAAAAATAAGTACGACATATTTTAATTGCATCTATAAATATACTTTTAAATACAAACACCTGTGTTGATTAGTTCTAGATAAAAAAATGTAATATAATGATCGATGAGTTGGATTACGAACATTATCAGCAACAAATTCACCATGTCGTATTTAAATCTAGTGTCTAGTTTCAATCGGCAATAAATCGTAGATGTTGAGTGGAGCTTAAGTAATCTATCTTTGTTCATCATTATCTTCAGCCTATCTCAATTCACTGCTGGACACACGCCTTCTGTGAGGGGTTTTTGCCTACGTTGGGGATTGTAGCGCACAGCTTCTCTCACCACCTAAAGTACTATAATAAAAAAAATATGTAATAATAATAATAAACTATTGAACAACTCGGGCAAGCGAAACGATCTCAACCTAGACAGTGCCTGCGCTACGGTGACCGGGCAGTTGATAAACTGCATATATAAATTTCTATTTTTACTACACACAAGAAAATACTCAAGTATTGTGCTTGGTCGGGAATGGAGCCTACGGCCTCCGGTTCAGCAGTCGGCGTCACTGATAACCGCACCCGAATACCAATTCTCATTGATTCAATCAACCGAATATATTGTGCACAGGCTATAGTCAACGACGACGTGAACGTGTACGACGGCTACTGTCCCTACAACTCGTCCTGCTCCATGAAGAACCTCTCGTGTAGATACTTGGATCACCTGAAGAACCAGTCCATCATCAAGGAGTATTACGTGGACCTGTCGTCGGCGATCGAAGCCGTGAGGAACGGCGACGCCTGGGGAACTATCTACTTCAACGAGAACTACACGGACTCGTTGGTCGCGAGATTGGCCCTGGGCAAGTGCTTTATGTTTAATATTGGTACTCTTGAAACTTCATGAAGGTTCTAGTAAACGTATAGTCATGTTCATAGTAATCCATGTAAATATTTAGATTCAAAAACTCGCCATATTGTGTTGCTGTTTTTATGTAATTCATGTTTTCAGCCCCTTTCTTACATTCTGTCCCTTTACCTTCCGTTTCTGCTTTGCATCAAAGATTTAACGGTGTTTTATATTTTTAATACGTCCCTTAATAGAATATCATAACAATAGTGAAGTACACCAGAACCATAGTGAAGTACACCAGAATAAGACATTCAAAGTAACGATGAGTTAGCGTTGTTCGCAATTTTCAAATTAACTCCTTTCCCATCCCCAGCTGACACCGCTGATAATGAAACGATCGTATCTTCAGAAGTCCAGGTTTGGTTGGACATGTCTAATCAACAGATCGGTCTCATGCTCAACCGCGACATACAGTTTTCCTATCGAGACTTTGCCAAGGTAACGTTTCTGGATTTGTATATATTTAAGTATATTAGTTTAAAAAATTTTGTAAACTGATTTATTCCATATAAGTGCCAACATTCAGTAACATGTGAAGTATTAAGCTTAATAAAGGAAATTACAATATAGTCCGATTTGTTGTTATGTGAGTTTTGGGAAACATTTAAATAATTGAAAAGCATTTGTATTTTTTTGCATCCTTGTATTTTTTAGAAGACAACTTGTATTTTTTAAACATATATGTGAAAAAAACTTTTATCTTTTATGATACACAATATGACAGCTCAAAAAATTGTGCTACTGTGATAAACATTAATTTCCTAACGCTTTTAGGACCTACTGCAAACATGCAACTACAATCCCAAAGTGGGCGACATCCCCATAGATTTCAAGGACCCTATCTATGGAGATAACAACCCATCGTTCACGGATTTCGTCGCTCCTGGTGTTATACTCACGTAAGTTCCCATTTTGACTACTTTTATATCAGTACTTCTACTTAATTGTACGTTAATTTTTTTAAATTTCAATCATCAATGCAAATTGCTACTGTCCATTTGCAGTATTGTGTTTTTCCTCGCCGTGGCTCTGACGTCGTCGGCGCTGATCGTGGAGCGGATGGAAGGCCTGCTGGACAGGTCCTGGGTGGCCGGCGTGTCGCCCGGCGAGATTCTGTTCTCGCACGTGGTGACCCAGTTCGTGGTGATGTGCGGACAGACCGCGCTGGTGCTCATCTTCATGATCCTCGTGTTTGGGGTCAAGAGTAACGGCAACATCGCGTACGTCATCATGTTGACGCTGCTGCAGGGTGAGGATTTGAACTCTAATAATTGTAAAAAAAAATTGTCCACAGTATTTCCTTTTCCATAATATATCCTTTGTCAAATTAGATTCAAAATGGTTTGATATGTCAGCATTTCAAATATTTATCTATGTCAAATATTTATTTTTTATAAACAATTAAACGTGAAAACGTATGCCTTCGAAAAAATTAGTACTAGTATTAATTCGTATCCAATTAAATCTCCAGGTCTGTGCGGAATGTGCTTCGGCTTCGTCATATCAGCCGCTTGCGAGCTGGAACGGAACGCGATCCAGTTGGCTCTGGGCTCGTTCTACCCCACGCTGCTGCTGTCGGGAGTCATCTGGCCCATCGAGGGCATGCCCTGGATCCTGCGCTACGTGTCGCTGTGCCTGCCGCTGACGCTGGCGACCTCGTCTCTCAGGTCGATCCTCACCAGAGGCTGGCCCATCACGGACCCGGAGGTATACATGGGCTTCGTGTCGACCATAGCATGGATAGCTCTGTTTTTAGTTGTCACGATAACAATTCTCAGATTCAAACGGGGTTAGGATTTGAATGCGATTTGGACCGATATGAGATTTATTATCTGTATCACCATACAACGTACAGACAGATGCAGAAATGTTTTCCTAAAGACGGTATAATGTGGTATGTTTAATAATAATTTTTTTATAAAAAAACTAAATTATTGATAATAGAATCTTCCAACTTCATAATTAGTTTTTTTTTCTATCTTGAATATTCTGGTCGTTTATTGTAATATACAATTAAATTAAAATTCGCACAGTCATTCGAGTAAATACATTTATTTAATGGCGACATTAGTATGATTACTTAAAATATCTTTTCATAGCTAATTGTGAATGTATATCAAATCTGGATGAATATTTACTACGACAATTTCATTTTGAAGGTGGAAGGATGAAGGACGACTACAAACCGTACTGTAGTTACATTAAATTTGTTTTCACTTTTTTTTATAATTTTTTAAACGTTTTCGTCGAATGTTTTTATTATTGCATTTTATGCTTTGTACACAATGTATTTTTGATGTGTGAAACTGACAAATGATATATAACTACCGTAGGAAATTTATGTAATCTTGTAAATGCGAAATTTGCACATTTCTTAGGCCACAATATGTAGGAGGGGTACCTTGAGGGTACAAAGGGGACGATGTCTGTCTAAGCATATCAATTTTGTTTTGCTCAAACCGTTAAGAACAATGACTATCGCGTGTTACATATTGTAATTGCTATCAATTATCTTGTCTACGTTTCTCAAAAACATAAACGCATTACGATTTAGTAAACATTTCGGACAGATACCCAACTGTGACAAAATATTTCCTTTTTTATTCTTCGATGTTTCCATTTACACATACTGTGTAAAAATACTTTTCAAACGCTATATTTATTTCTTTCATCATCTGTTCAGTTAGAAATAGCAATTATGTACGTAACACGCCTATTAGTATAGTTGTTAGCTGTCAAGGCATATATATTTTGCGTTTAAAGTAGATCCTTGACAGTGTAACGGCTGTAAATGTAGCTAAAATGACTGTTAGTCGACGTGTAAATAATATAATAGGGATGTATTTATAATATAAACGTACTTTAGTACTAATTCGGTAGGGGATGTTAGCAATAATGACTGGTCGGAACGCTTTCAATGGGTGTAATTTTTTTTTCTACTTTTATATTATCACCGGTAGAGGATTAATTTAGGGGACGACTGTGTCTTTTGGCGGCGACATTTGGATTCGTGGAGATATAAAAATCGAATGTTATATTTTGAATGGTTCTTCATTGTGCGTGTTTTAAAAGCTATTCTTTCTTGTTTATTATGTACGATTTATCCCAGTCACCATAAATTTGAGGTCAAAAGTAAATCTGAGTATGACGTAATAAAAGTAAATATATTTCCGTCATAAAAGTATGTCGTACTTTTACTGTATTTACATGGTATTTTTTATTTGTCATGTGGCATTTTTTAAAAGACAATGTATTTTTTAACACATTTTATTTTTTTAAGGAGAGTTGTTTTGTATTGTATCCTTGATTCCACGAATCCTAAAGTTAGATATTTATAAATGAAATACCTGATAATTGAGTTACCATAGAATAAGATGGTGCCATAGAGATAAATGGTGATTTTAATATCTTCTCCTAAAACCAATTTATTTCTTAAACATTTGTGCCTGTTATTTTCAAAATTAATATTTCGACAATAATTAGGCGAACACAGAAATAACGAAGCAAAATTTTAGTGTTTTAACATTTAAAAATGTATTTTAAACCAGAAAAAAAATGTATTTAAATCCGAGCATATATAAGGCAATGTGCTTAACATTATATAATGCAGTTATTACATATAAATGTTGTAATTGATTATTGAGTACGAACGAATACGAATCCATTACATGTTTGTAGTTGTCATTCTGTACTGCCACAATATTAATACAATACAATACAAACATGAATTTTGATTTTTTCAGTAAAAACGAGTGTAGTTTGCTCAAACGATTTTGCAGTATTATATCGTCGTGTATATATCAACGTTAAATGAATCTTAAAATATGCAGCAGTTCGAATATTTTTAAAATTCAAGATGAAATTACAATTTATTTAGAATTCGATCACGAGCCATATCCTTCGAATTGAACTTTTATGTCAAGAACGAAGGAATGGAATATATAAATCCGTTTATTCATAGATATTTATTTTGTACTTAATCTTGAATACTTAAACCTATGACATTGTCTACTGTTACAAATACAGATAAATACCTACTATGCCTTTTAAAAGCGAGCGAGCGCAAATTTAAAGTGGACCTCTACACGGCTCAAGGAACATTTAAAATTCGTGGCGGGAATTACACTCCAATTAAAACGGAAAAGGCGCGCCATCTTGTTTTTGTTTATGATGTTGTCAACTAATCCAACGAATATTATTTATATATTGGGATGAATTGTTTTGTCCGCTATGACGATTTTATTTTTAAAATATGTCAGCTATATACATAGTTTTAATTATGTACAGTAAGTGTATGGATTACATGTAAGGTCCTAGTGTAAGTTTAATTATTTAGCGTGGCGTTGCATGTTTATGTGTAAACTAAGGTTAGCGGCAGAGTCATGGCAGATGTAACAGCTATGAAATTAGATTTTTAAAGTGTAGTAGGTATTAAAAGTGTCAGACTGTGATTATTTTTGCTAACATTGACATTTTTCTAATGACAATTATACCATAATAATGTACCAAATAGAACCCTGTTTTATTTTACGTCCCTCTTTCTCCTTAGCGCATTGTTTTGTTATTTAACGAAAATAAAAATAACTCAACTGCCTCGTTGGTCCCGTTGGTTTTAACGGCACTACCAAACGAGAAGTCCCGGGTTCAAATCCTTGGTCCAGCACTATTGGATTCTTCTTAAAAAAAATTGTACTAGCATTCGATTTGATCAGATTTTCGAATACATACAACTTAAAAGTGTCAGAGTTACTGGAAGGGTTTTTCAATTATAACTGCTTGGGTTTTGATCTACCTGAGTGATATCGAGGTAACTAACATCTTCACTAGAGCGTGCGTTGTGTTATGGCTAGTGGCACAATTGTCATGCATAGATGGCGACACTATCATAAGACCAAATAATGAAATAATATAGCATGATTTGCCAAGGGTTCCGAAAGAACCAATCATATTTAATAAAATAATATTTATTAAAACAGTAATAAAGCAGATTACAGACTGAAATCACTGGCGTGGTTTCGTAAGTATCTCACTGAGAGCTTTTTTCTTCTTTTCGCCCTTGTTGAACTTACGTTTCTGGAACTGGAATACACACAATGAGCATTAAGACAATAATACATTAGATTCACCATATTATACATATGCTATGCAATTGTTTTCGTAACATCACGTCTGTAATCCCCGAAGCGGTAAGCAGAGTGTAATACACTGCACTGTTTCACCAGTTATGTTTACATCCCACTAAGGAAAAGGTGGTGTCTACTGATACATTGAGCACACATCCAGACTACTTTTACAGTGCTTATACAAAAAAATCTACGTTAGAAAAATCCTAGTGTCCGACCCGGGATTTGAACCCAGGACCGTTCACGGACTCTCGATTGGTAGTTGCGCTTGCAACCAACATAAGCAACAAGGCAGTAAATTTTTTAAATAAAATTGTTTTATTTAGTCATATTCATGGCTGACATTACAGGCTTAGCCCAATTCTATGACTCATTGAACAACAAAAAGTAACATCACGCCTATAATCCCCGAAGAGGTAGGCAGAGGAATGTAGAACACTCCCATGTTTCACCAACCACTGAACAACAATCACTGAATAGATTCATACCTTTTTCTTTTCAGCTGTCATGCCTACAAACTCTTTTCTTATTTTCTTCTCTTTATTCGGCTGGTTTAAGTTTTTCTGTCGTTTATTAGCAGGCCCATCATCAGTCTCCTGTTGAATCAATACAGATATAACTTTTTTTTTATTAAAAGAGAATTACAAACATACAAGCAACAGCAACTAAAGGCTGTTACCGCCTTTTAGATTCTGCAACATACCTCTAAGTTTCAATTCGATTCTTCAGAGAGCAGAGACCTCTTATCTATTTTAAAAAACCTCTATAGGACTGAAGACATGCTAGAGTAATTTACCTGAATCAGCATTAATTGTTAATAAGACTGTCAGTTTATATGAATAACAAGACTACAGCACTACTTTCAGGCTGTATTGAAATGAAAAAATATTACATGTACCTGCGGTTTCCTTTTATTCATTATCCTTCTGTAAGCACCCTCACTTTTATTGTCTGTATTGTGTTGATCTTTTTTCTGAAACCTATCGTTCGAAAACTGATTCTTGCCTGATTTGTTAATTTGAAAGTTCCCCCTGTTACCCCTTTGATTGATATTTCCTCTTCCCTGAGAATTAGGTCCTGCCTGATTGGTTTTCTGTTTCAGCTGATTATGTTGGTTTCTTTGATGTTTGCCCATATTGGGCTGTGTGCACCGTTTTACCCGCAAAATTCTGTTCTTTATTGTCAAATCTTCTTCTGTCAATGCTAATGCTAGTTCAACACCATCTTTTGATTTGAAGTTCACATAACCAAACCCTATGAGTAAAGAAAAGGCGACATTCAAAATTACGATGGCGACGTTTTGGATTGTCGATAAAGTCTTGGTAACAAATTACTTTCTATAACTACTTTTCATGTGTAAATTAATCAAGTAATTAATTGTAATATTAAGAGAAGAAAGTTCAAAAAATTATCAATAAGCAAGAGGATACCACTGTATACACAATTCTGTTATGCTCACCTTTCCCAGCATTAGTTTTTCGATCCCTTATAATTCTAACGGACTCAATCTCACCACAATTCTCGAATTTAGCTCTTAATCCCTCATCTTCCAGTGCGAAAGGTATGTTACCGACAAATACAGAACACTTAGGGTCATGCTCGCTGCCTGTGACATTGCTTTGAGCAACTCGAAGGTGATGGTCATTTAGCACTGTGTTATTTTCTACAAGGGCCTAAAAAATTTTAAAAATATACAATGAGAGATTTATAAAATAAAAAAAAATGGATTTATTGATTAAACATAGTCATTAAATCAAATGGCAAGGGCCCCTGTACTCGGTGGTGTCCCGTGTTACTGGGTGCTTATTTAGGCTGCACTTGTGAAAATGGGATATATTGCTTATATTCAGAATGAAAGTGATACCATAAATGGCCCATTTGAGCAGTGGTTATTGAGCTACACTGTCATGGGTTCAACTCCCATACAGAATAAATATTTGTGTGATGAACACAAGTATTTATTCTCTGTCTGGGTGTAAAGCTATATATAAGTATAATAGCTGGCTTGGCGAACTTCATACCAACTAATAATTTATGCAAAAACATTTATAATGCATTTAAGTGAGACATAGATTAAACTGGAGCATTAAAAAATATTTGAAGTTGAAACACAGCAACCTCTATTGAATACTATAAAAAGATTGATTTCAATTGGGTTTCCACTATCTATTTAGAACTTAGAAGTAAATTGAACCCTCCATATACAAAACCCCAACACAACAGTAAGTTCACTAACCACTGCACCAACAGGCCAGTCAATGTCATCTATTTTACTTCCACAGGACAATCAATTTTAAACCACACTATTTCCTATTAAATAATCATTAAGAATGACAAAGCAAACTCTTGTATGTTGCCTCACAGTTGGTCAATGTTTGTTCTTGCAGACAATTTTTTCTTAGATTGAGCTCGGGTGCCTACTGAAGAACAGATGGAACTTCACAATTAGGATTGTAAATTAGAAAATAGCCTCACCTTGTTCACAGAAGATGGATCCTTATATTTTACATACACATTAACAGTAGACCTATCTGGGTGCAGTTCTTTCTTGATCACAGCTAGTTTAGGTGTCACTCTCGCATCTTTTACTGGAACTGTTCTTATTCTGAAATCCATAGTAAGGAGAATGAAGTAAGTCTTCATAGGGACAAAATTTTATTTTTAACTACAGGTCAAAAGCAACTGTTCTCAATAGATAATTAATCAGATATTAAGAATGGTGGCAACCATTTACAAATATATTAAAATTCTAATTTTGATCTTATCAGCTTACTACTTATTATGTTACCAGTTTAACAAATTTGACACAAAAACATTATAAGCTTGAAATTTTACTAACTTTGTCAATTCACAGTATAGAAGTTTCTAGGTTTAATTTTCAATTATTTAAATCATAAAATTAGCAATGTATTACAGGTCCAGGTAATTTTATAAGTGTATTTATGCCTGTGGTACTTATAATGCTAACAATAGAACTGTGTTTTCATATAAGACATAGATTGTTTACCTAACAGTTTCAATAGCTCCATATTTGCTAAATATTTTCTTTATTTCCTTTTTGCACTTGCTACTGAAAGGCACATTTCCCACGAACAATGTTCTCTTCACTTCTTCTTCTGTATCAACGTGTTCTTTTATATTTTCCTTATTTGCAACATTATTCCCTTGTTTAGTGTCTTGTTTTTGTTCTTCTTCATCTTCGGAACTCTCACCTGGACCAGTGTCGAGAACTGCTTTGTTATTCTCCTCATTATCTGATTTAATATCATCATCTGATTCATGTTCAGAATCTGTGTCTTGATTTGTTATTGCATTTGGGTTTATAAATTGAATTTCATCTGTATTCTCAGATTGAATTGCTTCGTTATCATCAGTGGTGATCTCAGTTTTTGATTCCATAGTTTTCATGTTATTTTTAGCATTCTTTTTATTTTTTTTCTTTTTAATTTTACTCTCATTTGCATTATTTGACATAGTGTTACTATCATTTTCCAAGTAATTGTCAAGGGTGGAATCTACATTAGATTCTATGTTTTTATCTTTACCTTTCTTCCTTTTTTTCTCTTTTGTGGTTGATTCTCGCTGCTCACCCTCTGTGATTTGAGATTCAGTGCTGACAGTTCTTTCATGGGTTTTATTTAAATTCCCCTTGGTTTTAAGTCTCCTTTTTTGGACTGTCTGAACTTCAAGATTTAAATCACTTATTCCCTGATTAGATGTAATTAACATGTCATTATCATCTGAATTATCAATGTTAGTTGAGTCAGAAGCGATGTTCAGTTTTTTCTTTTTTTTCTTAGGTGTGCTCTCATTACTAAGTTGAATACTTTGTGTTGTCTCAATATTTTTTGACATATTCAATTTTTTTTTAGGTGATGGCGATTCCACTGATTTGTTGAGTTTATTTTTCGGGGATTTAGGGCTTAAAATATTGTAGCTCATATCAATACTTTCACTTAAGTCATCTTTGAGGTGCTTTTTGACCTTGTCTACTTTTGGACTTGATTTATTGGTATTATCATCGTTGTTTGTAATTTCTAACTCGGGATTCTGAAATATTCTTTTCGGCGATTTCTTCACTATAGCTTTCTTCTTCTGCATTGTTGGTGAAAGAAAAATTGACCGGTCGCTAACTAATTCACTTTTCGGTGTAACGTTTGGTGATGGTTGGTGTTTCATGGGAGTCAGCGCCCGTTTCAGGACTTTCGGCCGATTTGGCGTCACGTTGCCTGTTATCAAAGCTGCTACGCTGCCTACTACATAATCCATAGTCGTTTATAATTGTGTTTTACTATTCTTTGTTTAGTAAAAAATATATGATTATAAAGACACGCACATGGTGATTTTGACAGAACCACAAGTTTTTATTGTTATGAGTTGTCAAGTTGACACTTCCATATGTTGTTCCTTGTGCTAGTTCGTGCAATTAAACGCAGAAATTATGATTTTTCATCGAGTAATAATATTAATTGTTAATGAACGAACAAGGCAAATAATACGAGTATTAATACGAGTATTTTGATGAAAAAACGTGTTTTATGCAGTGTATTATGTTGTATTTCGATTACGATTACGATTTACGATATATGCAATTTTCAAAAGCAAAATTATGAATAATATGAATAAGGAACAAAGACTTTTACAATGCATAAAACCGACATTAACTTTAATAAAAAATTTGAATTTATTTACAATTGATTAATTGTTAAGTAAGCCTTAATTTTAAAATGTTTATTATTGAATGGTGCCATGCATAATTAAAATATTATTATGTACGTGCACCGTTAATAATAATGGCAACATTTTATAATTTCACTTGTGCGCCGCCGAGAAACGGTGTAGCGCCGACGCTTTCACGTTTGTTATATGTTTTGCTTGAGTTAAGCAACAATTGTGAGTGATTTTAAGTTCAGTGTTATTGAAATCTGTGTTTGATTTGTTCTCCAGAAAAACGTAAGCTCATCACTATCTTTTTATTACAGTAAGTTGATAGCTGTCGTGCGCCATATTATGCCGCCAGCCATTCCTTTTATTTGTTGTCTTAATAAGCTCTTATTTGAATTTTCCTACATAATTTGTAACAACTACATAGAATTACAAGTTTTTTTAGAATATGAATGGGGTCAAAAAATTTGCTTATGATTACTTACAGTGGTTTTCGTATACAAGCGAGTTAATAGGTTATGAGCATTCGAAGTAATAATTACGCGCGGAATCCCCAATTACAAGAAAAGGATGTTTATAATTTTATTCAGTTCTAATAAATACTTTGATAAGTTACCTAAGCATGGGTTTTTTATTACAAATAGTAAGAAATGAAACCACATTGCCTATTTTAAGAATGATTATGTCTTGCTTAGAACTCGTCTGAAATAACTATGTCGCAAAAAATAAGGAAGCATTTACGCTTAGCATATTTTATCGTCCCCGTGACCTTATACCTGTTTCGTGTTATACAATTTCTTGTGATAAAAAGCTATTACATCTCAACGAATTCTAACTCGTTTATTACCAATGTTTCGTTAATAGACATTAATATACATAAATAGATGGGTTATTAAGCCGTATAGAAACCACCTCTTTAAACATTTATACCTACTTCATTTTGATTCTGTTTTCAATAACGTAATGTGCTTTTTATGGTAAGGTATGTTCGGGTAAGATCGGACTAGGGGTAAGATCAGATAATTCAAATAACTATCAAACGCGCCAATATTTTTTAATTCTGATAACAAAATATAATACTCCATTTCATCCCGAACCTATCTTCAGTTTGCGATAGTCGCTGCGATGAGAAATAAGTATTTTACAGGCAGAAAACTAAAACAACATATTTTCGTGTCCAGATTGAAG
>DWFO01000842.1:0-17989 GCA_018246595.1 Mimoniades nurscia nurscia
CTGGTGAAACGTGGGAATGTTCTACATTCCTCTGCCTACCTCTTCGGGGATTACAGGCGTGAAGTTACTTTACTTTATATAACATATCTAAACCTCTCAGATATTTTGTTAATAGTGAAATGGTTTAAAAGTTGTATCCACTAAAATGAGTAGGTTAGTGAATGTACTAAAATATTTATGAAATTTACAGTTAATTTTGATTTATCTTTTAATTTTTTTTTTCTGTTCATATATTCAAGTAATATATCATATTTCATGGTGAGACGTAAATGTAACTAGTGAAACGTATGGGGGTGTACTCAACTCCTCTGCCTACCTTTTCGCGAATTACAAGTGTAATGTTATGTTAAGAATCGATAAATTAATTTTATACATATATTAGACTGTAGGAAATACCACAATAAATAGCCATTGGACATTTTAATAGCCACCATAATAACGGTTGAAGTATGCGCAGATCGTTAAATGAAAACAACTTAGGAATACACAGATAAGAGAGTGTAAGTTTTCATAATCAATAGAATCTCATCAAAATAACCGTACGTTCATCGCCGGCTTCGCGCCGCATAAGAGCCCTGTAACGGTCCGCATACAGCCCATAGCTGTAATAAATTGTTGCTATTTATCAACGAGTTTCATATACACAGCCATTACTCCAAGAATCTTCAACTCTATTCACAATATTCACTTTACATATAAATCAACGTTATCGTCTATATATATTATTACGGATCCAGAGTCAATTTGTTAAGGTATTATAACGAGACAAATTAAAGCCATATCCGCAAATATAACTTTGTATAATTTGTTAAAGATGTAGGGACGCTGAAAAATTCACTATAGAATCCGTAAAGTTGTAACATCACGCCTATAATCCTCGAAGTAGGTAGTGCAGGGGAGTGTATAACACTCCTGAGTTTCACCAGTTACGTTTGCGCTCCACCACGGAATGAGGGGTAAGACTACTGTCATACATTAGGCAGAAAGCGAGATTCCGTGCCACGTTACGTTTAAAAGTTGTAATTTACTAAATCCTAGTACTGAAGTTTATACTTATAAAAAGAGGCATCGAAGTTCTTTCCAACTGGACTAAAGTATTACTATTATTATTAATTAAATGTTAGTCACATATATATTAAGCGGACATTAAAAAAAATCGAAAGACAAAATATAAGGCGCATCTAGCATGTTATCTTAATATACGCAAACTATTCAACAACGTTAGTAAAAATAGCTGATAATAACGTATGTATCTCCGCACATTAAATTGTCATGTTGTGACACTTCGAGAGCTACTATATCCAAATCAGATGGTGCATGAAATCCATAATAATATTAACGGCAACATTTCGCCACGCCGCCGCCGACTGCAAGGTGCTCCACATAAAAAAAACAGGTTCTAATGGCGTCAATGAAATTTCCGTAATCGAGATTATTCACATACACGTTAGAATCACATTAGCTGCAACATAAAGTAAGATGATAGAGACACTAGACGACATTTTCTTAAACTATTAGTTTAAGAAAATTACAATACAGTTTATGTATTCGACTTATTACCTACCTTATGTTCGGAATTTGTGTGTGATGCTTAATATTGAAAATTCATAAATATAACACCTCGTTGCTTGCCTCGTTGGTCGTGTTGGTTGCAAGTGCGACTGCCGAACGGGAGGTCCTGGGTTCGATTCCCGGGTCGGGTACTACTAAATTTTCTAGTAGTGGCTCAGAGTGTTGATATTATTATGTGCCCGATGCATGGCAATAGGCTCACCACCATTCCATAGTGGGAAGTAAACGTAACGGGTGACGCGTGGGGTGGAGTGTTCTACATTCCCCTGCCTACCTCTTCGGGGATAACAGGATAAAATTTACTTTGTTTTGTTGAATTATACAATAGAGTTGAGATTTATTTAATTACTATGTACCTATTGTTAATTGGAATCGAAAATACGTTTCATAAACGACGTTAATGTGATCATTCACTGTTTAGTATCTCAGTATATCGACATAAGACCGAAAGCGTTTTGCCAAATAGATACTAAAAATATACGCTTTGGAACCTGGTAAATCTAATTCGACACTTGTATTAAGAAAAGATATATAAAAATGACTATAAACAAACTTGGCAATCAAACTATTAACGTACTCCTAAACTTCATGAGAACTAAAGTACGAAAATAATGGTAGCTGGTTAGAAACCGCATGTCATTATACATTTACACGCTTGTTTCACGGATGTATGGATACTAAAAACAGATAGCTACTATAAAATTTATAACGCTTAACGTATCTCACTCGCAAAGGTCAGCAAAATGGCGCCAAAAATTTCTATTCATATTGGGAGTATGGAATATTTAGTTCAAAAGGTTTCTTCGTGTCAACCAGTCTCAATTAGATGCTTAATATGTAAAATATCAACTTCCTATTACTAAGTTTATTCTTTCTCCTCTTTGAATTTGATACATTTAACGCGACATTGTAATATTAGTACCTATACGTCTCTATGAAAACGAGTCGTTTCAATTCTACACAAACATAAACTCTATCTATTGTTATCATTTCAATAGAAATTTGAGTTATTATGACATAGCCAGTATTCATTTGATGTTGAATTTCAAAATTTAAATTAAATTATCAGTCCAACGTAGCGTGGCCAGATATGAACAAGTGTTTTGACAGAGTATAATATAAAGTATGAAAAGTTAAATTTGTTACTGAACGTTTACACGTCTTGACCACTCAATATTGAAATACTTGTAGTAGACGGTCAAGGTAAGAATCGTTATTATAAATCGCGTGAACAGGACATTTTCATGTGGTCCTTACCTAAATTGGGTGCGTGCATTACATGATTGAAGGACAGCATCTACCACGCAAATAACAAATCAAGTAAGCAGGCAAAAGTTTTAGACTAATCACTAATAATTATTATTCAAGTGACTAAATACTGAGATATTATTAATTTATTAATATTGTATAGCAATTATTTGCATTTTTTTTCGTTCAAACGTGAATACAAAAATTTCCTAATTTTTTAAGCATTTTGTTTTATCATGAAAGCTACTCGTAATACAAATTTCAATTTGACTGGTTACTCATTTTGTTCTTTATTTATTCACTGCAAATTTTTCTGATCACCGTTTATTTCAACTAACAAATAACTTTTACTATGTTCGAAAAATCCCGAAGAACAATCCAACATTAAGGTTAACAATATAATTTCCATACTAATAATAATAATATAAATAATAATACGTAACTAATATTAAATAAATGTCAAATTGTGGGTGTGATTTGACTTTAACGCGATAATACAATGAGGTGCTTTGGTAAGTGGACGCGAAATTCGTTCACTTTGACATTACCTACGTCTCGTAGTTACTCAATAGTCGAGATCAAGGTCATGTACTTATTGCGACTTAACTCCTGCGATTTAAAAAGGAGCCTCGCATAGATCTGTTCGAGCGAGTAATCCGATTAGGTTTTATGCAATTGTGATCATATATTACGAATTCGTGTCTGTAACTTTGAAAGCAAAAAAACAACGTAAATAAAAAACGCCGGGAGCAATCGTGTCGGGGATGGACGATAATGGGAAAGTTGGACATTGTCGTAATTGAGAGGTTCTGCTAAGCAGTCCATCCTGTTTTTTATTACTTAATAATAGTATGAAAAAGACGTGCTACAGGGCTTACAAGAAAATGGACACAACGATGAAGGACAACAATGGCACAGCGAAGTATTCATGAGATTGAGAGGACGAGAAGGATCCCTTGAACATCCCCTGAATATTTGGTTTTGTCATCGAAGAAAATCCTTATAGCCTCACGGCCTAACTACGGAGTTTAAAACAATGTAAATACATTCGACAAACGGGCTCACCAGTATCTCGCATCTCCGTCTGTTTTGTTTTAAAACTGCAAGCTAGTTCTTTTTAACCGACTTCAAAAAAGTAGGAGGTAATCAATTCGTCTGTGGTTTTTTTTTATGTAGAAAGAATAACCACTTACCTACTAGGTGAACATGCGACCTCGTAGGTTACATCATCGTTGTCCATCAAATGAGATTGCAGCCAAATGATAGCCTAAACATGCAATAAAAAACCTGGCTCGAAATCTCTTGGCACGTAAGAATCATGCCCCTTCGAAACGCGAGGTCTGCCGTTTCACTACTTACCTACTCTTGCTCAAAAGGAACAAATTTAGTAACAGATAACAGACCATATTCAGCTTCGCTCCATTCAAGTATCGTATAGAGACCTTTGAACAATAAAATCTCAACTAATTTGTTTAAAGGTCAAGCTTTCAGTGTGTCGAGTGGCAAAATTAAAAAGATAATAGTCTTAATTGCATATTAAGTAATATATGCCCACCAACAATATAACTAATTGACAGTTCATCAATTGTAGGCTCGCATGTGAAGCGGCTAAGAATGCTTAAATAAAAAAATAGAAGTCATTGTTTCCCAATTACAATACCGTGGGTACGTGCGTCGTGGAAATAGGTACTTTTGACGTGATGATCATTGATTCCCATCTTGCTTGAATAGCTTTCACTCGAGATGTGCGTAACAAAACAATGGTGCAATTAAAATCTAGGATAACATTGTACACCTTATAGTTCATTAGAATACATTTAATCTTCAGCAAGTAATTTAAACAAATAAAAAAAAGAAATTAAGAAGCCAATGGTCAATATTCTACCACGTTACTGTTATAGTAAACGACAAAGGGGTGTACATTGTTATAACATGGGCAAAACATACTTGCCCGAACCTGGACGTTCGACTTGTGTGCGATGTGGTGAGGGACTATAAAAATGTTAAAATTTTTAACCTCTGGTAATATTTGATATAAAAAAAGAATCATTTTCATCGCAATAAATCGGATATTCCTAAAAATCAATGTCTGCGTTGTTCGGTATGCAGTCTGCGCCAAATCGCAAGTTATCAATTTTGTCAAATTGCATTGCATCGGTTTTATCAAAATACTAGCTGTGCTCGCGACTTCGTGCACGTGGAATGCTAAAATTCCAAAATGAAAGTAGTCTAAGTTACTCCTTATTACAAAGATTGAAAGCCCCTTCAAAATCGGTCCAGCCGTTCCAGAGATTAGTCGGAACAAACAGACAGACAGACAGACAGGCAAAAATAGTAAAAAATGTCATCTTTGTATATGTACCAGTATACATACATATTATGCATTTAGTAAAAAGCGGTTATTTTAATATTAATATGATAATGATACCATTATGTACCCACTTCCTAAAGTATTATTAGGTTTTTCTAACTGAAATTCACAGTAGCAGCACGGAGTCTTGTGATTTGTGACCGGTGTAAGGCAATAGACTCACCACCTATTCCCTAGTGGGACGTAAATGTAACTGGTGAAACGTAAAAATGTACTATACTCCTTAGCCTACCTCCTCTGGGATTACAGGTGTGATGTTACATTCTTTTATTTAAATCTCGGTGTATGTGTACTCTTCTTTATGTAAACATCCACGTAACAACGACAACACTAAGAAGCACGGTTTCCTGTAAGGATATGAGCATAAGGCGTAATAATGTACGCATTGAACCCGGTTTCCTGCAAAAGCTAGAAATAGTAACTGAAGTGTATCTGTAGAAATGGAAGTCTATTATAAGATATAAAATATACGGGCTTTTTATGAACAGTAAATAATGTCACACGGTAAATGTTTTCTTTATATTCGTTATAGTAGGATAATATTCAACCAAATGCCTACTCTCTGGAATTGAATTTTTCTAAGATGGCCCCCGTATACCTACAAAATACCCATCCACCGTTACCTCGTAGAATCATATTTATATTTGTCGAGATACAAACGTCGGCAGGGCGTTTTAGTACTCACCGGCTCGGATAACAAACGTATAATCCAATCGTTCTGATTTCGCAATTGGCAGTCTAGATAAGGGTGGTACGCCGCCGCGTCTGGACAGTCGGTGTAAGAAGTGGGATGAGGGAATCAAGCAAATTTAAGCACATATAAAAAAATCTACGTAGCCGTAGAAAACTTGGCGAAAGTTGGGATACAAATAAAATGAAATAACTTAATGTAGCTGTAATTATTAGGAATTTTACACATGTTTTATTTTACATTATCTTCTTCAAGATAGTTATAGCGATCTAAAACTTACTAACTGTGTAGATGAAAATATAAATGAATTGTCAAATTCATGACTTAACATCAATTATTATCTCAACCATAAAATCCGACATGTTACATGGAAATGAATAAAAAAAATGATAAAGAACACATTTCGCCGTAAAAAAAATACCCGTCTAAAAGCATAACTTTCGGAATCTTATAAACTTGTAATTGCTTAGTTAAAAATTAATTGAAGGCACGTTAAATAGCGTTAACAATGCAAAAATAATACGCGTATAATTACACGAGCTCTTAGATCTTTCTTAGCACGTTCCATGGCAGCCACAGTTTTGTTTCACTTACACGTATGGTATTTAGAACACACTCACGATTTAAAAGATTTTTCTTTCTATTTCTAGTTTTAAACCGTTTTATAACCGTTTCTTTTTAACAATATACTAAGGCGCATTTTTGTAGTTATAGGATCATTTATACAATGGCATAGAGCATTTTTATACAAACTATTTATCATAGACATATTTTATCAGAAGCAGAAGCCAAAGCTTGGCCAAAAATCAATTACAGAAGTGGTACGAAACTTGTATAAGTTATTTAAATAAATATAAACCATATATCATTTCTTAGTAGCTTCAGGAACACCTAATAGAGAATTTAACGTATAATTTTAAAAACATATTTTCTCCACAGAGTCTCTACAAGAGTCTCACACTGAATTCAGCAAATATACCAGTCGTTTCTTTTAAACATGAACTGGATAAACCCAGATAGGTTACCACCGCACCTAAGCGTTAATCTTTGGGCCTTGATTTAAAGAAAACAATAGACGAAGCAAAGCTACTAATGCTATTACTTTTTATACTTTTAAGAATACTAATTTTATTACATAACAATATAATAAGCGCTTTCTATTTCATGGATTTGCAAACAAATCTGTCTTTGGGTTATATGAAATGAAATTCGCGCAAGCAAACACGTAGTTGCGAAATGTAAAACGTCCATTTTGTGTAAATTTTCCAGGCAATATTTTGAAGGTTATATAACACTTAACCTAGTAAAATGCGTATTTTTGTGTCTGTATTCATTATTTATAAAAGGAAATTATTTATATTGCTGTACTATTGAATGAACATATACATATATTATGCTAGTACGTTATGCTGTTTTTAATAAGAACGTGCTATGTGGAAACGTACCATATCGCACTGAGCTTCACCGTCGTCGTCATAGAAGTTGTTGGTGCAGTCATCCATCCCTGTGGCTGGTTGCGAAGGCCTCACTCCTCAGCCAGGCGCTTCGGCCACATCAACACTTCTACGTTCGGCCGGCCCACCGGCATCCGAACATGTTTCAACAACCACTGATACACCGACACAAAATCTCAACAGAAATATTGACAGAAAACTCAACAATTTAAATCTTCTGGGATAATCCGGTGACTCACGCGACACCAAACGAACTGAAATCTACAAATGCTGCGTGAGCTAGAGACGTGGGAGCGTAGGTGTCCTTAACGAGCTAAACGAACCAACTGATTTCGACAAGGGAATATTTATTCACTGATGGTTTTCGACTACTCACTATAATGACAACGAAAAACGTAAAATTATACGGTTAAGCACGAATTCACAATATTTTTTGTAGCTCAAGGGTGATCCAATGAGGAGCTAGGTTTTAAAGATGGAATTATTTTGCGAACTGCGTAGATAGTTACGTTGAGGCGGGGGCGAGGGTGGCGCGCGCACCCGGCCGGGGTGCATTGATCGGATCTCTACTGCGCATGTCACCCCTTGAGAAATTCTCGACTGTTTTGACATTTACTCGGCCGATGTTTTAGGGGCATTTTTCTTTGTAAAACACACAGCGCACGTTGCAGAGCTCTTGACATTCTTTCATAACCTATTATCAATAAGGAAATGGCCATCGTATGTGATCTTATTAACGGCATTTCACAGAAGAACAAGTGGCTTCTCTTTATCACTAGTTCAAGGAATCATTCAAAACCGATTGTTGGTACCTTTTGTAGTAAAAAATTATAGCAATAATCTATTCTTCATTTTTACCACATTTGCAAAACCTTGTAGTTTCGAATAGCTTGGTTCATATGTATTATGTTTTAGGCTTGATAAAAAAATAAACACGAGGAAATATAAAACTCACTCATTTAATATTTCTTTTCATTTATTTCGTCATTTTCAGTATTCAGTTTCCTTCTCTGCAATTTTTATACATACATACAATACATATACCTATATCTTCAAATATGTATTTGCAACAACAATATAAAACAAGCAAATATTGGATCACAAGTTGGCTTGCAAATTGAAAAATCGCGTGCGGAAAATAATTCTTAAAACATTTATACGATATATTACCTTACAGTTTCATTTTGATTCCTTAAAAAAAGTGTGCACAGAGTTCATCAGACATTCCAAGAAGTATGTCGGTATCGACGCGGTTAAAATATCCTTATACAATGTTTTGTTTTTTTACCGTAAATACCAGTATGATGATAGATTAAAATTTTAAAATTGTACCATGTCCTGAGAAGTGAAAATTATAAAATGTATTAATTATGTATTTGATAATATGCTCAAAATTATAATGTATAACTAAAATAACTCGCAAGACGTAAAACTAAACCATTTATTTAGTCAGAACAAAGTATAATTCATATTCAGTTCCGAACCATAATGAGACCGTCAAATAATCTTAATAGCGTGATTCAGACCATGTTTGCCTCCGCCATCTAGTAGTAAAAATGTGAATCACAAGGCACAACGCCATCTAACACACTTAAGACATTTGATTGCGTTATCTTTAATAAACACGAAGAATTTGAAATTGTACAAGTAGGTACCGTCTATAAGAAAATTGAAAATGTTTTGCGAAATTGTTCAACATATATTGTAAATGTGTAACGAGAAAAAGTAAGATTTATACGTAAGGATGATATTAAGCAACGGCCATTCCTAATAATACGTTTAGATCTCTACTCGATTGTACCTAATACATCTGTGCCAACCCTAACTCAGACAAGAATAGGACATTCCAGAGCAGATATACTATACATATAATCACTTAGTGTTGAATTTGTTATAGATCAATAATTCTGCACTGAGACAACCATATCACAAGTACCCGGAAGAAAGCAATAACAGTGCCTGAAACTTGACGTTAAGATACAAAAGGGTCCATAGCCAAAGTTTATAGCAAACGTACATTGTATTTTATAACACATATAATAATACAGGTGGTAGAGAAACGTTAAGCTTAACTGTAAATCTCAAATGCTAATTAGAGGAGCTTATAAGCTCACGGTGACCTATTGTTGGCGTTCTAACGGAATACACAAATCTCCATAGAGTTATTGCCAGGCCATGGCAGATCGGTCAGCTTAATATGCATGCTATACTCGAAATAGATTTACAAGTAAACTTAAAAGTTGATATCAATCAAAACGTACAATTGTAATTACTCACAATTGTAATTAAATACAATATTCTGATTACATACAAATACATAAATATACTTAAATAGAATTTTGAGAACATACAAATGCAATTGAATACAATTTTGACTATATGCAAATGTAAGAATAGAATAACTGGTGAAACTGGTGTTCTATATTCCTCTGCCTACCTCTACGGGGATGACAGGCGCGATGTTACGTTACGTAATTAAATAGAATTTTGATTAAATACAATTGTAATTACACACCATTGTAATTACAAAAAATTGTAATTATACACATTATAATTACACTGAATTGTAAGTACATTGAATTTGTACGTTGTTGCGTAGGATACGTGATCTATGCCAGCATGCGGCATTAATGGATACTGCATATAAGTGACTAATCTATGCGTCAGAGTTTAAACACTTGAACAGTTCAAAACTTTATGCGAAATTTGGAGTTGTCTACACAAGTTAAAAAGTTAGTGAGTTTATCAATAAATCCGTCTTAAACGTTCTACGTTTTTAATTCAGTGCATGTATTTATTTTATGGAATATTCAATATTTCATTTTACATTGCAAGAAATGCTCATTATAGGTTACGATCATTTAATAATTTATTAGTTTTACGAGTATGTATACGATTAACGCTCAAATATCGCGGAAGTGCATTGTATAACCCTGATTGGAAAATACTTTCATAACATACATTATCACCTATCGTAATCGTTTATTGAACAAATGAATAAGATTATATAATATTTGTTCTACATTAAAACATTTAGCACATAACTCAACCATTTAAGTAGTGTATTTGTATACACAGTAGCACAAAAGGCTTACTATTACTACTATTAACTATACTTATACATATGTCACCATGAAAGTTTTATTCATCATTTAATTTTCGTGTCCTATTTTGATATTAATAAAAAAAATTAATTTAACTTTTTTGTTTTGCATACACGCCGTATGACCGTATTATGAGCTTCATATTACAATATGTACAACTATTTATGTTTATAATCTCTTGGAACTACAACAGATTATATACATAAATACCATATTACATCCTCTATACAGATTACATAAGAATTACTGTATTTTGTGAGAGTTTTAAAGTAATATCAAAAACTTTATTCATCTAGTAATACTCTACCAAAATTGCAATCCTCTCGCAGAAGCGATTAAGTTATAATACATACATACATATATCATTAGCGGTTTAAGGTCGAACAAGTTGTTATAAGTTGTCAACCTAATAGATCGCTTGCGATTTAAAAACGCCTCGCGACCAAAAGCGCTTATGAAAGTAAAAAAATAAAAAGTTGCATTCTTTTCTCTTTACCAGTATTTTTGATCGATTGTGTAATATGTTGAACATGTACCCGGTTCACCCGGGGAAGTACCACATGCACATTTATTTCTATAGTGTATCAATTGTTACTTTAATATCTTGTGATTCAGTATGAACATTGTAATTATTGGTATATGTGTATACTAAACCCGACTGTCTCAATCCTTAAAAGACTAATGATAATATGAATAACTTATACTGACACCTACCAGGAGGTGTGACGACCTGAAGAAGACTAGCTAGATTTTGAAGGTTCGGGATCGGGAGGAGTGGCGCCAATCAAGCACTCGACCTCCAAAGGCTCATGATGATGTTGATACTGACACAATCGTATTTCGCCAGTCCTTATTGAGATCAGTACCGGATGCCTATGGACGGAACTAGACGTTCTTATCTGCTGCCTAAACGTTTACTACGCGCTTTATTTGAAAAAATGGTTCAACAAGACCGGAAGGAAGGTTCACTATGAAAGCAAAAGGAACGATTTAATCAGGACTGTAAGAGACTGCATTATACGCATAATGTTCATTCAATTCGTATTGTGATATAATAGTGAATGCTATTTTTCATGTTTTTCATTCATCTTTTTTACAGTCGTCTTGAGATTGTATGAACGGGAACCTGTTCAGTTTTGAATGGTTACACAATGTGAGTGCTTTGATGTCTTCTCTTTATGAATGTACCGGTTGTCCAAGGGATTTTATTTCAGCGTTTAAAAGCTTTTACATGTCCATCAGTATGCCGCCTGCGTCGTTGATAACTACTTTAAAATTAGCGGGAAGTGTCAAGCGTGTCCATGCCGACGAAATCGAGTCGGGAAGTTGACAAAAACTTTGACTAATTAATTTGGGTTACCGAAGTTTTTTTGTCACTCAAAGTTTTTGATGCAAAAAAGACATAGTAGGGTGTAAAAACTTCTACTACTTCGGTGTAACAAAAAAAAAGCTTGCTTGAAAGTTTACGTCTGTATGACAATATATGATATAATATATACATATTACGCAATGGTAAGATTGTAAAGATTTTTAGCGTCCAGGTTCCAGATTATTGGCAGTTCCAACAAAAACCTATCGTATCTGTACAGAAAGCTCGATTTTTTACAAATAACCAGCTGATACCCGTGACTTCCTCTTTGTTATTCATGATAGTAGCATTATATTTTATGTACAGAAAAGAAAACATAAGAGATATTTATGGCATAAATATAACCCTGGTAATTAAAAAAAATCTGTAAACATTCTAGTTTCTAAAAACTATACATTAAATAAAGCCTTCACAATATTTTTTAAAAGTACTAATTGTCTAAGAAGTAAAGCTAAAAATTTGATCGAAATATATTAGTATCGAAGTATATCCCGTACTTTTTGTGTGAACGCGCACATCGAGAGAGCTCTATTATTTCATTTGTATACTCATACATACATACCTTCACATTAGGTCCCTTACTTACAATTACTTATTTATGTAAACATATCGAATATTAAGAAACACAAAGTGGTTTTCCCCCTTACTTTTTAAAACTAGATACATACCTATATACTAAACTATAACTATAACTTGAGTGTTTCAACTGAGCACATGTCCGCGATGTCGCAGGCGGCAGTTGGCACCGCCGGTTGTAAAGATTCGAATCGCTCGAACTATGTCAAGGCACTCGGGACGAGACGCGGGCGTTCACTGCACTAAACCCATTCAAAATACTAGACCCTACTCGTGACTTTAGGTAAACGAAATTCAACGGGAACTTTTAAGCTACAAGGTCGAGAAAGTAAGTTACAAGTTCGTTAAGATATGCATAGATATAGTGTACATAAATGTAGAGTTGCACAATTCTTATTAAGACTGATGCGATCTGTATTCCTTACATAAATATATTCAAATCACGTACTTACATCGTATGCAGAATATTTCTTAACTCTTAGTACCCTTCAACAATTATTCGATTCCATTGTAACCCATAAGTGTGTTAGAATGAACAGATTTCTTTCCCTTTTCAAAATGCTTTGAGTCTTCAATAACTTCAGCACTTTCTCCAAAAATGTCGCCGACGAGGGTTTCACTTTTATTGACTTGAAGTGATATTGCCTTGCCCATAAAGGTTATCGAAAGTACTCGTACATGTGTGACACCGGATTATGTTTTGGTCGTTTCGTATTTACCTTATCTACATCAAATATTACCATGGGTGCTGCCAGGATTATTTTTAGGAAAATACTTCCACACACTATACTATGACTTAATAAAATAACTATTATGTTATTTGGTATTGGCATTTGAACACATTAATTAAATAGTAGCTGAATAAAAAAATCTGTAATTTCCTATCATTACAAAGTGTTGCAAGTATACCTCCTTGCAACATCCACCCAGCGTTCACGAATATCTTACTGTAATTAGAATTACATGTTTTTAAATACGAGTATGCTTTCTTCAAAAAGTTCTACCTATCGATAAGTTTTTAAAATGTAGTTTTTTAAACGACAGTAAAGAAGGTCCTAGTTGAAACCAACATAGATGCAGCGTGCGTCCCTTCTAATTCACGACACACGATTTCCGACGATGGAGTCATTGTCCACGAACAATACTCCCAACCATTATGTAAAGAGACAACCTCAATCACTTCGACCGTGTCAGGCGTTAGGGCCGTGTGTACTGTGTACAAACACAAAACGTGCTATTCAGTAATTATTTCATTACTATTGTGTAATGGATTAATCTCATGTAGGATTTATCTCTGAACTTTTCATAGCTTTTGATAGTGAATATATAAGGATGCCGTTATATAGGACGATGCTGTGTTATGGGTAAAATCCCGCTTTTGGAAAACTTATGACCAATGTAGAAAAGGCTGATGATGATGAAGGATGCTGCAAGGAATAATCTGTTTTTGCATTGCATATAAGATCATCAATTCAAAATCATTGTCGTTATCACTGTTAAGCAATATGTTCCATAATCAGTACCTAATAATATTTCTACGGGAATAAATTACTTCTAATATGTCCTATATACTAATTCTGTAGTGCTATTTTGTTTTATAATACGTTGATCAGAAATCGTGTTCATGTAATTTATGACATAACTGTTGCGCATGGGGACATTTATATTTGTCGTAACAAATGACCAGTTATATTCTACGTTTATAGCTAAGGCACTAGGTATTTAAAAGCTCATTTTAAAGTTATTCTGCGACATTTGTGTGCTTACATTGTAGATGGATTACACGTCGATCACTGGAGGGTTTTACGTCAAACCTGAACATGATTCCTGTGCCATAGTTTCTACGGTTTCCTTGGTAATAAAAAGAGTTTTACAAGCTTGAAACTTTCTAAGACTTGTAATTTTAAGCTACCTAATATCCTTTTGTCAATTTTTTGTTGTTTTATATACTTACATATGTATGTCAGACCTTGTAAAATATTGTTATTTTTACACCACCAAGTTACTCTCTACCGGTCAGGTAGAAGGCACGAAGCGCAAAATATCTCTATTCTTACAGACTTTGCGTGGTTCGCGTGCATGGATCACATTTTTCATAACAGTCTCTCGTAAAATAATATACATTTTACTATACTTTCCTATATAGACTTCTATTTTTAGATTCTTTTTAATAACAAAACACAGTAAGTCTGAACTGAGGTTATTACCAACGCATATTTGTGTAACGATGTTTGCTAAGTAAGGTGTAGGGTAGTGCCCGCGGTCATTCCCCGTTTCCCGCGCGACCACATTCCTGCGGGAGCTTGCTTCATTTGAAGCTGTCCACCGCACAATCTTGACATTAATCTGCATACTCTAAATAATCCATATAACCATCACAGTACTTCGGTACTCGGGAGACTTATGGTAGTATTCAAATGTAGAATTTGCTCCGAAATAAATATTCAAGATTACAAAATTATATTAAAATATTTTTTGGACATTTAAAATATGCGAAATATACGTATTATATCAAAACTTGAGCAATAAACTCATATATTTTTCTGAAACAGAAAAAGGTGTTAAGTATTGATTTATTATTTGTAAGTAGTAATATTTACAGCCAGTGAACTTTTATACATAAAGGATTGGTATTTTTAATAAAATCATCATGTATTCTCCTTATTGTTAGAGATCCATTCGTTTCAGTCAATAGGCGATCCATCAAAATCTAACAATAGGGTTATATCAGATATGACATCGTTAGCTAACCTTGCGGTCGCGTCAAATTCAATATTTCATTATTTACACAACAACAAATTTATTTTTACTTAATCTTTTACGTGTGTGCATAGCAAACATTTTGTAATGTTATCCCCGTTTGTTATTTATTCGAAAAACAAATGTAACAAGCCAGACTTAACATTTAGTAATGAACCATTTCACTTTCATTCTGCAATCTTGTCAAGTTGTTTGACATTATTTCGACAGATGGTAAGTAAAGAAAAATTTAATTATGAAATTGTGTGATCGAATTAAATATTTTATTCGCATAATTGATTTATGCTTATAGGTGTATGTACTGCTGAATATTTTACATTATCTCAATTTGGATTACAATAATTGCGTAGTGTTAATTATTTTGTAACTTAGATACAATTAGAAAAAATTAATATAACTAGCAATTGACTAAAACTGACTGAGGTGACAAGAACTATTCTTGAAGTCACTGAGTGTCATAACTCGTTGCTGTTCGATATTTAAATAATAAGTACAATAAGATGGCGACGTACTGTTGTAGAGGGCGTTAAGCCATAGTATGCGTGGTGTGGGTTAACAATAAAACACGTTACTTAACACATGAGTCGATGCGCCGGCGCACGGTATATTTTGTAGTAACACGGACCGGTTGCGTAAGTGTACGGAGGCGCGGGTGGCATGTGTTCTCGCATCGTATAATTAATTAATTACATTCTTCCCCGAAGCATCGCATAGCGACGACTGTCGGCTCACAGCTTGCGGCTTGCACAACGCATACGAAACACAAAAAAGGTAGCGGAGCGGACCTGTCCGGTTACACATTATTGATAACAATCCGATCATTAAAACGGTGACACAAAAAGTCGAGTGTATATTTGTATTCTACTATCTATGTTCTAGTTGTTGCACTACTCTCTAAACAATTTGTGACTAGTAGGTACAGGTATATTATAATAATTAGTGACATACGAATAAAAAATGACTGCCTTGCTCGACTAGTGTTTGGATTCGTGGTGAGTGTATGGCAATAATTACACCCTCTATTCCAGGGGATGGTTAAGTAGGTACTGAAAAGTGAAGTAATATATTCCTCTGCGTATCCCTTCGTGGAAAATGCAAGAGTCATGTAACAAATACTAATTTATCCAATCCAAAAAAAATCCAAATCAAATTGATCTTATCTATCAGTTTGAATAGCAATCAATAGAAGTCGCCCACTTTTTTACGTACGTTGCTTATTTGTCACGTCACGAGTTACAATGAGACATAAATTATATAAATGCGAAACTTCGCTATTTCGAATGTCGCCGACTTCGATTAACTTGTAACGTAACATGAAACACCTGACTCTAAATCTCAATCTTAATTTAATGACTAAATATTACGTATAATACATGTAGTAAAAGCCTTATTAGCTTACTGTTTATTTTTGCAAAATTTTACTCATAATTTTATGACGCACTTCATAACAATACGTTTATATTACATTATACAATTAAATTGCATGATATAAATCTGCATGCCACACAAGGTCTCAATACACAGAACTAACCGAATTAATTGTATATATTAGCATCATGTATAGTACATATGTATAAGTAATATAAATCGGCTATTATAACTATACATAAACGTGCATAAGTAATATTTTTGTATTATTATTTAAATTTAAATACACTCGATGACACATATATGTATAAACAATCTTATATTATAATGTATACTTACCCCAAACATATGTACTGTCAACGGCAAAAGTAGATGATCAAAATCGGACATTCAGTACTAATGATCGTAATTTGCGTCAAAATAGTGTGGCGGTGAAGTGTTTCTAGAGCACGAGATTGTAAAGTGTACCAAATATTAGCTAACAGTACTGCCGCCCGATATCGATGATCATTCATATACCCAAAATCTCTAAACTTATTTAGCGTCAAAACTAAGAAATGAAAAATTGTTTCAAAACTATGTAGATGAAAGTCAAATGTATCAAAATTGCTGATAATACAGGTGTTATGGCAATAATTATGTTCTTGGTTTATTTAAAACTAGCTGTTGCCCGTGACTTCGTCCGCGTTTCCGTAAATTTCCCGAAATTTCCCGTTAATTTTCCGTCAACACCTCCTAGATAAATATAATCAGAAAGCTTCTAAGTGCTAAACTATCGGGAGTTACACGTGTTATTGTGAGTCAACCATAAAAGCTGTCATGGGATATTTTTTATATAATTTTAAGGAGAACATTTCCGTCATACCTGATTTCTATGTAGCTTTAACCATTAAGGTTGCACACGCCACGGAAGCTTAAAAAATGGAGTAACTTCTTCCGTTTTCCCAACATTTCCCTTCACTGCTCTGCTCCTATTGATTGTAGCGTGATGGAAAGTATACTATAACCAGCTCAGAAGTATGAAAAATAATTGTACCAAGTTTCGCTAAAATCCGTCGAGTAGTATTTGTTTCTATAAAGGTTATACAGACAGACAGAATTGACCTCTCTACAGATTTATTATAAGTAAATCAATAAATAGACGAATGACGCGCTCATTGAAACGATTCGAATTATGATTTTGTTAAACATCCGATGCTTTTTTGTTGTAATTATGGCACCAGTATTATCAGCTATTTTGATACATTTGACATTCATCTACATAGTTTTGAAACAATTTTTCATTTGTTAGATCTGACGCTAAATAAGTTTAGAGATTTTGGGTACATGAATGATCATCGATATTGGGCGGCAGTACTATTAGCTAATATTTGGTACACTTTACAATCTCGTGCTTTAAAAACACTTCACCGCCACACTATTTTGACGCAAATTACGATCATTAGTATTGAATTTCCGATTTTGATCATCTACTTT
>DWFO01000843.1:0-17982 GCA_018246595.1 Mimoniades nurscia nurscia
CGTTTCACCAGTTACTTTTAAGTCCCACGATGGAATAGGTGGTGAGCCTATTGCCATATACCGGGCACTTATCCAGATTTCGAGCCACTACTAGAAAATCTAAATTAGAAAATTTTTAGTAGTGTCCGACCCGGGAATCGAACCCTATTAAAATATCTTTAAAAAAAATTAACCATATTTTGGTTAAAAAAGAATTATTACGTGAAACCAAAATTTAAACAACTTTTGAGCCTAACAGAATATTCTGTACATGTACGAGCATATAAAATCCGATAGAAGAATGTAATGAACTTTGCCTGACTACACAACAGGCGTCGTGTTGCGTGTGTGTGTCGAACATTTTGCATGAAACTGTGATTCAGCCGCTCAAAGTCTTCGTCTGGAATTTTACGCGTAAAGTTTATGCAAATCAAGTGTTTCCAGAAATGAAACGACGTTCTGCTTGCGATGTATGAAACTTTACATAATGTACTTATGCGCATGTTCAACTTCCGAACACAATGCCGAGGATGCCGCTTGGCAGCTGTAAAAGAAGTCGTTAAAGTCGGAACGGCGGCTGGACGTGGCGCTGTACGTTTAATACACTTAGTGAGGACCTATACCATTTTGTAATAGGATTTTTATAACCATTAAAACATATCCCCCCCGTGTTGTAAAACTAAGCATCGGGATTATGATCTCGTGTTATAAGTATAATATGTATTTAGCAATATTAGCAATGTATTAAGATTTTCCAATTAATAAGGATATGTTATCAACATGTGTGTGATTGAAGAAATTAATACATAGAACTGAAGTCATTATGGCATCAATTGCCGTAATAAGCTCTTAATTGATTCTGAAAATTGTATCTATTAAATTCTTTATTTTTTCTGATCTTTCCATCATGTGAGATAGTAATCAAATGCAAGCCTATTGCTAATAAAAGAATCAGCCTCTTCCGCCCTTAGTACCTACATCTATCAATACAAACAGTAGTCTTTCAATAAAAAGCAAAGTAAGTCAAAATTGTTCTTATGCAGTGTTCAAGCAATCAATCCTTTATACATGAATATTAGTTTAGCGGTTTCAAGCTGAGACAGAAACAGAAGGAAACAGTTAAAGAGACGAATTAAATAAACATGATGTATGTATACATATACTAAAAACATAATGTATATTTATCATTGTAACTTGCCATATATCTTTTTTTAAATATTCTATAAAAAATAATATTCGTTACAAAGAACGAATACACGTTTAAATGTACACTAGAAATAAAATGTAGGTTCCACCGTAACCGACGCGACGACGCTCCAATTATCTAAACAATAACATCGGTGCCCACAACAATGAGGTGCGATTATCCAATTGCCAAGGCCGATCCGGTTAAACGTATTAGCGGCCAGTGGGCAGCCACGGTCACTATATAAAGGTGTTTGAAGCAAACAGATTCAGTGCGTACACGATGGCTTTGATTAACGTTGTATTCGTCGCGCTGGTGCTGTCGGCCGCTGTGAGCACGGCGGCGCCGAGCGACCGTGAGTTTACTGTTTTCACTTAATGAAAATTTGAAAAATCCACATATTTTATTAACGATACCTGCTGCATTCTTTGTTATATAGTGAATTATGGTTTTTGTTTGATCTTCTGCTTATTCGTTGACTGAATAATTGAACTCAATGCAATATTAAAACATCGGCTTTTTCAATCCCGTTTACCATTTTATGTCTTAGACGATTAGTGAAATCTATTGCTTTGATCTGTTGCTCATTCTACTACTCATATGATGTATAGTGATGCGAGTCTCTGACTAAAGTTAAAAGGATTGCATGTTGGGTGATTTGCGTATAACTCCATAATGAACATATCTGTGACCACATAGCGTGTGATTATATAAGTGATATACATATGACGTAACACATGTTTTATACAGTATTCAACTTGATTGTATGTAACGGATTAAATCACATATTTTCTTGGGATGAGCCGACTAGTTTCGGACCTATACGAGCTCCTGCCGATCGCAGCGAGGTCGCGGCGGAGACCGTTTCCGTCAGACTGAAAAAACATACTTCAGTCAAGCCCGTATATATATATGTACATATAATCATGTATACATACACTCACGAAACATGTTACAGAGTTCATCTTAAATTTTACCATATATTTATACAGATACAGTTTAGAAAATTCGTGCATTCAATGTATGTGTGCGTGTCAAGTAAAATTAAATAATTAAATGTACCTATTAGTTAATTTTCGCGGCGCATTGGAGAATTCTCTGTTATTGAAAACATTCATAAAAAGCGATAACCACTTTTAAGCGACTCATTCATCTATTTAAATGCATGTTGTATAAATAAAACGTTAAAATATTATATTCTTATGTATATTCAAAAGAAAAGTTGCGTTCTGACGTGTTCTGATGAACCTGATGTGTTCTGACACACGCTATTCATTTTTGAAAAAGTAGAAGTGTAGCCCTTTATAAAAAAAAAACCCCTATCAGTATTAAGTGGAAGAAATCCCATTACAAAAGCTTCAAAGATTTATTTCGCCACATTTCTCTCAATGTTCAAATGCGTTCAGTGCCCTGACAGGGCTTTGTCGAGTGCCGTCAACTTGGAATCCACATCAGAAGTTATTTATCCCATTGAGCCGATCGTTTAGGGTAACCAGTTGTAGCTAGGTACGTGGGACAACCGATTTATTGCGAATGCTCAATGAATCGTTCATCTTGCTACAAACTAATAAGTTGCCATATAAGTATATGGATATGTTTAGGCAGAAGAATGTAGAACAGTTCCACGTTTCACCTGTTACTTTTAAGTCCCACGATGGAATAGGTGGTGAGTCTATTGCCATATACCGGGCATATATCCAGACTCTGAACCACTACTAGAATATCTAAATTAGAAAATTTAGTAGTGCCCGACCCGGGAATCGAACCTAGGACCTCCCGTTCGGCAGTCACACTTGCAACCAACTCGACCAACGAGGCAGTCAAGAGTCTAAGACAAGACAGTGAGTCTAGATATTCTAAGTTAGAAAAATCCCGTAGGATGCGACCCGAAATATCAAAAAAAAGTAACGTTTGGTTTATTTAATAGATTTACAAGCTAAAACTTGTTTTTGTTTGTCTGAGTTTTGAGTAATTGTTAGCTTTTTGCTAGCGGAGATAATTGATGACTGGTTCTCAGTTTCATCTCTAAAGGTCATTGTTACTTTATATATTAACGAAACGAAACAATGGCCGCTATAATTAACGGTTTTAAATACAAAAAGACAATAATTTAACATCGTAACATTCACCACGTAAACAGTAAATATAGTTAATAAAGAACCATATTCAATGAACTTTTTTTAAATTTGAACATTTTCCCTCACATTTATTTATTTATTTATTATTTAAAAGTTACACCAACAAAGTGAACACTGTCGCGAACACTAAAAAGTAATGACATTAAAATTACAAGCGTATGAACGAACGAAAATGAAATTACGTTTCGGTCAGCTAATAAAATTATTATTAACATTCTAACAAACTTCATAATAATGAACTATTTATTATTTTATATTATTGAAACATTTATAATCAAATATTACGCTGTACACATCTAATTTTATTAACATCGTCAAAAAATATTATTAATAAAAATAAAATCTCTAAAGAAACATTTATAATTTTGAACAGTTACTTCCGCGCTACACATATTAAAATTGAACGCGTTTGAATGAACGTAAACAATTTAACGTTCCGGTCAGCTGGTCCGTGTACATATCACTTCGTCCACAATTAGCAGTTGCACTCGTCGACACCTCAGCAAGTGCTAAGTGGAAGGATCGATGCTGAAGTACGGCGCCAATAAATAAAACGGAAATTTTCTCCTCCCCGTCAAACAGACGAATGTACCGGCGAACTTCGAAGGAAATTCGCCTCGATATTTTAACCACGTTTGTGTTGTGAATACAAAGAGAACGTATACATCTCTGTGGGAAATGAAATATTAGACGCGTATCTGTATTATAGTATTGGTTCAATTCGCTCGCGAAGGTGCTAGTAGGTACTGAGTAGGTGACGTATTTAGTAAGTAAGAATTTCACGTTTCCAAGGATTTGGTAATAAAACTGTGGTTTATTGCATTTGCATTATAATTCTTCTTATATTATTATATGCTGATAGTCTAAGCAGATTTACTATAGGCTCCCCTAAATACCAGAATAAAGTCTTTATCATTCATTCATTCATCAATTCATCATTCATTCATACACACACAACATCACTTTGATTAGTTATTCGGAGTTGATCATATAACCATTACGGTAGCCTCTAATCCACGTGGACCGGAAACCCCATTGTTTAGAGCGTAACACAAATTGTTCTAATAACAATTTGTTAATTGTACAAATAGTTGTAGCAATTGGCATTCAGAATAAACGATATGTAAAACATAATATGTGTTTCCTAGTCTAGCACAAGGACAGACGCTTTTGAATCCTATCATTTAATTACAGACTCATCATTAATCGAATATTAATGTTTCATTAAATATTAATTATGTTTCATTACATTATTATGTTAATATGTTTAATCCGCAACTTCTTTCAATAACGCAAAGTATCTCTATAACAACATTGGACACGAAACCAGCGAAAAACACACAAGCGTCCATTGCGTTCACGAATCACTTTCCGATATTTAACTGTCACGCTTTTCAATAAGTCGAATAAAAAAAATAAAAAATACCACTTTCATTCCACTGATGTACAGCCAGTGTAAACAAACATTTTCCGTTTAATGTTGAGCAAGCCGAGGGTCCGCCGCACTGGGGTCGGGCGGCAGATATCAACCGGTCTTTTTACAAGTATTTCTCCATGGACGCTGCTTACACGATAAAGCTATCAATATTTACGCAGTAAGCGAGGAGCCGTACAATTCACATGAAAAGGGTACACCGCCCCGGGATGGAACGATCGAAAAAAGTACAATGTTGAGATCTTACGCGAAATAAATTGTCCCGGTGTGCGACCGTAGCGGTTCCGGGTGAAACTACGAACTAGTTAGACTTGGACGTTGATTTCAATAAATGTATTTTTATATGACCATTTCTACAGAAGCATTAATTTAACATAACGCTTATGTTTGAGTCAGTAGGCAGTACATTCAGTAGTCAGAGGAGTGTAATGCGTCCACTTTGATCATTTTATGTTATAAATCATGTGTAATATGGGGTGAGCGTATTGACTAACATTAACAGTTGGTCGTATAGGTTGCAAGTGCGACTGTCGAACGGGAGGACGTGGGTTCGATTCCCGGGTCGGGCCCAAATTAAGTTTCTAATTTAGATTTTCTGGTAGTGGTTCGGAGTCTGGACATGTGCCCGGTGTATGGCAATAGGCCCACCACCCTTTCCATAGTGGGCCGTAAACGTAGCTGGTAATATGTGGGAGTGTACTACATTCCTCTGCCTACTTCTTTGCGGATGACAGGCATGATTTACGTTTTTTTTTTACGTAATAGTTTCACTTATTCCATGTGTAACAGATAGAAGGTAACAAGAATTACTTTTTCATATGTAAACAGTAATAAGCAGTAAGAGTTAATGTACCTGCAATTCGCACTTAAAAGGACAAGGGATTGTTTGTAACAGTACTCCGGATAGTAAATGATAATGGGGGTGCCATTAGTAGCGTAGTTAATTGGTAGTTAACTGTTACTTAACCATATAATCTCTAATATATGAAAAACATTTTTCTGGTTTTTTTTGAGCACCCAGAGTTCGTTCGAATCCTAGATAAATGTATATAAACAATCAATTTCTATGTCTGTTTCAGATTTACATGTTTGCTTTTGTATGTTTGTATAAAATTAACCCAACCTAGTCCTGATAAAACACATACTATTCATTCATTAATAGAGTCTTCATGCAAATATTCAACACGGAAATTTTTCCTATGGAAATAGTTTCCTACGAAGTGTAGGGGTATATTATTTCTGATATCATAATAATATTTAACATCACGAAAGCATAACATCACCATAACATCTACGTCTCAATAACTTTTTAAAGAATATTTGGAAGATGGAAAAATATGCTTGAAGGCCAACATATTAATGACTTGGGTTCTGGTCACCGTTATATGAAATGAAATATAGCTCTTTGTATCGCAAAATTCATTCGGGAACAATAGCTGATGATAGAATGAGATGATATGGCCGCAGCTTTATGGCACATGGGCGCTGTCGGGCGCGAGGCCACTTCTGCCAACAAAAGTGTAACTCGATTAAGAGATTGTGGACGGGCTCGATGAATATTAATTGACAGGGCGATTGTTGTACCGTATGTCGTCTGTGAAAATTTCCGGTTTTTTTTTTTGTAATTCATGTAACAAAAACTAATGCTACCATAACAAATGTATAAATGATCATCCAGAAATATGAAAGCTGATTAAGAAAATCCTTGATAAAAAATATCCACTAAAATGTATAGTGAACTACAAAATATTTATTGCTTTGATACTTGTGACATCGTTACGAGGACTACAATAGGCTGATGATGGTGATAATGATGACATTGTTAGGTAGAATGGTATACATTACATTACATATAGGTACATTCATATACAGCTATATCGGTATTCGTTGTATGTGCTATTACAACATTACATTTTACAAAGGAAAATAGCTCAGCCTTTTTTTAAGGTAGCCACATCTCGAACCAGATAAAAAAACAAAAAAAACTCTCAGTAGCGATGCGTATACGTACATTCATAGCCGCGGCTGAGAACCGGTCCCGCCTGGCGCTCCTGATCGTCATATAATTGGTTCAAACTCTGATCAATACACATTTCGCTTTCCCCCGTACTTATTAGGTTGGATTTCTAAAAGCAACAGACAGGAGACGATCCATTCTTTAATAATTGTCGGCTCGAAATGAATTCTTGTGTTCCGTAACAACACGCTACTCACTTTAATATGGAATGTTCCAAAAAAAGAGATGGAGAAACATTAGGACGAACCGAGTCGTATAAATATGATTTATTTAACAATATGTATAGGGGCCGTATTGACATCTATTGTTCTGGACACCTGGACATCAACTAAGTAAGAAAGTAAGCAACTAAGTTTATTATCAGTAGCTTCAAATAACCAAGAATGAAAAGATAAATAAATTGGGTTTTATAACAAGATACAAAATATACCTAATTGACGTGTCACTGCTCGATGCGAATCGCTTTTCAAGATATTAAGTATGATATTTGTAATTTGCTAGCAAAATGTAATGTCAACACTGAGCCTCTCTACATTTTTTCACCTCCATGGTCCAATATTCGCTAAACAAAAGTTGTCAAATAACCTGGATATATTAAAGTGCAGGGGCAGACGCAAATAGATACAAATATATTAGATCATCTAACAACCCCCCCTCGCCCCATCCCCATGGAACCAATGGAAAGAATTACCGCTCGACGGAAGAAGGACATCATCGAAATATACTAAGTTTAAGAAAACAAGAAAAAAAGCCTCCTCTCTTATCTACACTATGGGATACCACTGCGCTTATAATATTTTTTCCCAAAAAATGTTGCATGTTATGTTTTGACCGTCACTACCTTCTATTTCGTTTAATTATAAACCCCAAATTCAGGTACCAAGTTTTGGGAATCGTCCTTTTACGTTTTACATCTAACGTGTAATTATTATCCATCCACACCCATGGAAAGGAATCCTGCCCGGGGCATGATTGAAAGGTAGGCGTGTGATGTTATAATTATTGTACGCTCCACAGTCATTATTATTGGAATTTCGAATTTAATTATTTAAAAAAATTTAGCAAGGTAGGTACCTACTCTATAACTATCTTCACTTTTCAATGCATGTTACAAGCGATTTTTAGGTCAGAATTAGTATAAAATTAACTACACTTCGGAAGCTGCTTTCACAATATCATTACGAAATCACTACTTATATCCGACGCTACATAGCATTATTTTACATTGAGGGATGAAAAACTCCCTACAATTTTTGCTTATTTATCATTAAAATATAAGTCCTATGTAAAATACAAGCCTTACTTACTGCTGCTGATTTTAATTAAAATTAATAAAACTGAACGCGCGAGTGTAAAGTGGCTAGAGCTTTCCCCCTTCAATTAATTATTATGTTAATCAATTCAGGATTCGTAAAAGCACTTTGGCAGTTATTCTTAACTGTTTGTTTTAGCGTCTATAACTAAACTAGCATTTATGTATAGAGATAAAAAAAATATGAACACAGTGCCTATTCAGTTCTATCATTGCACTATTTTAATTTAAATACATCACGTAATAACATCAAGCGTGCAATTCCTAAAGGGGTAGGCAGAGGACACTCCCAAAATTCACAATTTAGGTTTAAGTCCCACGATGAAATATTTTGTGAGCCTATCGTCATGCACCGGCCACAAAGCCGGACTTCAATCCACTACAAGAAATTTCGAATTAGAATAATTCAACATTAACATCAGCAGTCTATGTATATAGTTACAGACTGTTAATATCTTTGTACACTTGTTGTTTCATTTATTGTCAGGCTTTGATAAATATCGGATTAAATGCGTAAATCGTTCTTTTTAGGAATGAAGGCGGTTGTATAATTATACATATAATGCATATATGCTACATCCACAGTAAAATGTTACAGTGGATGTAGCATATCAAAGTTCAGAGCATTTAATGTTTCATACAAACCTAGTCGCCTTGCTTAAAAAATAACTTTATAATTATTTTTTAAATTCATCATCGATCGCAGTAACTACAAAAGAATAATATAAAAAGAGAGTTTTCACAAAACACCAATCGTGACTTTAATTATACATAGAGAAATTGACGGAAATAAACACTCAAGCGAAAACGTAATGAAGGCTTATACACAGTGGAGAAGAGCAAGGTCAATAATTATTCCATTGAAGCTCGATGTAGTCTCGATAAACTTTGCGTAACTATTTAATATTCATGATGTCTCTTTGATAATACTTGTTCGCACTAATTACAAATGCTAGGCCACCTTTAGAACTTAACGATGTCGAAGTCCCGAGCGTCACAGTTTAGAGACATCCAAATTAACAACATTATGCGTCTAACCTCAATCAGTCCCCAAGGCGCTATCACACACGCCGTCCTATTTTAAGATTGTATGTTCCTATTTTCCATGCATTTAATTATTTTAGGGATATATGTAGGAGTATATTGGATTGATCTAACTTTCTAGTGGACATTTCTAGTAGTTTATATAAACATGTTGATAATCAAGCTTTTTACCGCTTAAACACATTTGTCGTTTTGACGCGCAATCGTTGACCAAATACGCACTATATAAATAGTAGAAACAAAATAATACCTCGTCTACTCACTAATAACTCAGGCCGCAGACGTATTGCAGAGCTCGGCGATTTCGTTCAAATTACCCGTTCGACACGCTCGCCCTAACAACTTCTTGTTACTCGACCTCGCCGATAGTTTGGGCGTATTCCAAATACACGATTTATGTTTAAACCCACGATAGCTCCTCGGGCAGGTGAGCTAACTCCTTAAGACGGAAACAACATTTGGTAAGTACGAGATAGGATTATAAAATAAACAGGATATAATACACAGCGATAGATAATGAACGGAAAAGCAGTTTTCCGTTTGGATATTATTTTTTAGCGAAACATTTAGCTATACATTTAAATTCTAAAGAAATATTATTAACGCCATCTTAACTAATGTTATTTATTAAGTGGAATACCTTAATCAAAGATAGAATCAGCGCAACAAGTATTACAAATGCAAAATGAACTAAATGTTATGCGACATTTAATACGTTTTTATAACAAAATTCCATTGAAACATGAGGAATAAAGATCCATTAACAGTCCGCAACATTAACAATCGGACCAATGTTAGGCCCATTGGAACCCTAATCTGCCGAGTTGGGGATGGAACAGAATGGGCGCGTGCGATAAACGGATTAAAATTTACAAAATTTATTGCCAACCCTAGAATTATTCACGCGTGTTAGGTCCTTTAGTTGTCAGAGATTAGGAGCCTTCAGAACAATGGATGTTATATACCTACGTATGTACGACTATATATCGTATACTTTAATAATCCCCTTTTCATAAAGTGGATAATAATGGTTTAGTTATGAAGAATGATAAGGAATTATTAATGAAACTTTTTTAGTGAAAGTTATTTTTAATAAGTATTAGCACGAGCAATCTGCTTATCGTCAAGGACACAATACCCAATATTGCTATGTAAAATATATGTATAATGGATAACACGAAATCAACAAATCAGAAAATGGAAATTATACGCAGACCTTGGAAATAGAAAATACTATAATATAGCGATATGTATCCGTCTTTAAAACAATAATCCTACAAACGATTTACGATAGAAATTATTCTAATTCTAATTGTAACTAATCTAATTCTAACTTATAAAATCTAATGATAGAAACTTCACTTTACATGCAAAAGTTCACATTTAAAAATAATTCGTTTCTATGATTCTAAGCAATCGTAATTTACTTTAATAAAATTACAATTTATTACTTACCGAAAGATCTAGATTTAAATTATCTATTCGAGTCTCGTACAATATTACGTCAGACGGTCGGTACTGATCGTGCGTCTGTTGGAGCGGCCAATTTAGACCGTCTAGGCTTCAAAGGAAATTAGTAGGGTTTGTCGCGGAAGGGTCGCAAAGGCCACAAACTCGGCAATATGCGAGTGGTTTCAGTAACGTACATAATACATACGATCCATGAATTAGACGAGCTTGAGCTAATTTTGTTACGTTTTTGTATGCACTGTAACTAAGCTTAAGGAACATTCTGGAATATCTCTTGTAATAGCTCAATTAGGAAGAGCGGGTATTTCCATGGGAAAATCCTAGATAAATGCAAATCGCTTACGGTTTTGAAGTTGTGTTAATTATTTTTGTTTATTATTTTATGTCCATGAATACCAAGGCTAGCAAAGTGTGAATCAAAATGTATAAACGATATTATATGTATAATTTCTAGGTCTGACAAATAAACCTGCAAATAACACATGTATATTTATGTTACGTACATATTTTTCATATGTCAAATATTAGTGCATGAAATTCACATAGCAAGGAATAAGGGATCTTTTTGTGTAAGGTTTAAAGTTCAATTTGCTTTAGCTTTAAGATACACAGGATTCTGTTATTAGGCATGCGACCGCAACGCGATTTTGTATCAGACACATTTTCATTGTGTCGCATATACGCATACGTATTCTGACGGTAAACTACTAGGTTAAAGCAATTATGTTGTCTGTCACTTACACAATAAGGTCCAATATCGTGCGCAGAATCAAAAACATTCCCTTTCGTCCAGCAATTATGAGATGGACCGAGGGATGTGCGATGCATATTTGAAGGTGTTTTAATAAAAATCATACTTTATGTGTCAATACAGTATATGAAGCAATCCAGTAGCAATTGTGAAGTCACGAGTGAATTGGTGAATTTTTGAAGAGCTTCTTTTTTTTGTCTACACTTCTTCAAAGAAAATTATACTATCAAAGTTAAGTTAACAGTATTAACCAGCGCACATCGTTAGTTTTTGCCTGTCCCTATGCTAATATAATTATATATCATAACGAATAACATACAAATATACCTACATTCCTATGGTCTAGTGATCTACTCATTACCTTATCAAATGAGTAATGCTCCCATAACTCATTTGATAAGGTATGTATATCGCGTCGAAAACCCTTTATCTATCCACCTTGGCCATCCCTAGCGGCCGCTAGACGGTAATAGAGATAATTAGCGGCAATGTGTCGGTGTCCGCGTCGATACCGCGACAGCGTATTGTGGCAACATCGAGATGCGCTCACACCCACTCGACAACACAACTAGAATACTAGTAGCGACAATAGTGTACGCACTACACACTACATCGCTCACCACCTATTTCACAGTGAGACGTTAAACTAACTGGTACGAGTGGGAATATACTGCACTCATCTGTCTACCTCTTCGGGATTACAGGCGTGATGTTAACATTGCACTACATAGGGTGCCCAAGACTTAAATGTAGATAAATAAAACAAATGTAAGGTTTTAAATGGTTGCTTTTAACTTTAAATCCCCTGTCCATCCCGTAAGGTACTTAGCGTAACGATATAATAATGAATAGCTAAATATTCGTTTGAAAAATACAGGGCTGTTCGCTTTATAGTTCACAGTTTGTTCGCTTTATAAGCCAAAATTAACTGATTGAAAATCATCCTGGAATCAATTATTTTCTTACTTCAAACCTACTAGGTAAAATTATTGTGAAAGTTAGAGCTGAAGGCAATTTTAAATATACGAATTTAATGAAATAGTTCAATGAATACTTAATTAAGACAACACTTTATAACGCTTCCTTAAGATCACATTTGTCCATGGTTCCCTTAGACATTGCTTCATTAAATTCCATCCACCGCATAACCGTACGATCGTAAGCTATGTTATATATAAAAATACGAAACATGCAATGTAATAAATAATATCGTTTGGCCTTATAGTGTGAACCTGGAGTATTACAAGTCATGCAGGCATATAACACGCGAACATATTTATATGTATCATAAAACAGCGAACCCGCAATAATCTGCGCTAGTGTTCACGCAAAACTCGCTTACGATTCAAGTCCGTTCAAACTCATACGCACATTCGACATAAACTTTAATATTTACGCTTTCAATAACACACGGTCACATTATAATGCATTTCCCTTCCCTTTCTCTATCTTTAGATATCGATATTTATTTATCGATAGGTTTTACACATGTGTAGGTACATTTTAGTGCTATGATAAAATATCTGCTCGTAACAAAATTAATGAAATACTAACCAAGTAACAAGAAAACGGAAGTAGCTCAGCTTTTGCTGATACGGGATTAGAGTCTCGGGCAGCGCTGATTTTCAGTCGTTCCCGTCTTCCAGATATTTTATGAGGACGTTAATTGTATATTGTATTATATTCTGCTTGGGAAAGATATTACAAATGTTTAAACATGTCGTATTCTCATTTCTCTACCTATATAATTGTATCTACACGTAGAAGGACAGAAGTTCTGACTTTGATAATTTACACAAGGGCGTAGCTACCCCCAAGCACTTATTTTCAACGCCTCATAATACAGAAATAATTTGAAAGCATTATATTATAGTAATTAAGTAAATCAACATTTTAATATAAGTAAATATCCTTTTATGTATATTGTGTAACTAATTACATGCTAAAGTTTACTGTTTGTCATGTTTTATAAATACGATTGTGGTTTAGGTGTGGTTAGTATCATTCAATTGGTTTTCATTTAATTAACTAAAAAGTTTTGTATACTATTACTTGAATACTTTAAACAGACGGTTATGAAGGATACGGTTTGAAATTCAGTCTCACACTCCGTAGGCCTAGGTTTTACTCCTAACGCGCAGCCCTTTATAAAATGTACGTTTTCACACTAAACACTAGTAAACATAGTGTTAACATAAATACTTAATTCAGAAAATGTGAGATATAAATCTTCAAATTGTGAAATCATTCGAATTTGATAATCCAGAAAAATCGAATTTAAATTTTCCTATAAATGAACAATATTCTAGAATTTGTTAACAAATGAATCAGACAATAGAATGAAAAAGGAAAATCGAAACACATATTTCGTTCGAATACTTTATCGCGACGGTGATCGATCGACGTGTAGAAGAACGAATGGCTACAGATTAAATTCCTATAGTATCTGTAACATCGCCATCGCAGGAGCATTTACCACAAATTTCCCATAAAATGCAAATAGACCAGCAAAACACGTCTATGGCTCTGACTTACTACGCTTCCCGCAGGGCTGTCCTACACTGGCTATGTTCAAAAGCGCCCTGCAATAGTGATTCTCAAAGAATTTCTTGAATGGGGAATTTAAATCACATCCATTTATAAATTTAAAACAGAAATTTGGAAAGTATTATATCTTTTAAAAATATGTATGTTCAAATGACAAAAACATGATTTGGTAAAAAACTTTGTACCATCTCCTTTGTTTTTAAGCGAAGTTAATTAAATGAATAAAGAAATAATTAAGACAATGGGATAACTTGACGATAGCATAGAGTAGTTGCGCACAGCGCCCTGCGCTTTACGTGCGAGAATATTTTGTTAGTAAATACGTTGCGATACAGACCTGTTACTAAACACTTCTCAATCATTGTTGCACACTACGCTTTAGTTCTTTTCACAAAGTTTACGTATATAAATCCATTTTACTCTTAAATAGTCAATATGAACATGAAATTACTGGCAGTGGTATTTTGGCAGTTGTTGTATATTAGACGTAGTTATATATTGGCGGTAATTGTATATTAGTGGTAGTTGTATATTAGCGTTAGTTGTATATGGGCGATAGTTGTATACTGGCGGTACTTGTACACTGGCGGTAGGTGTATACCGACGGTAGCTGTATACTGGCGGTAGTTGTTTACCGGGTGTAGTTCTATACCGGGTGTAGTTCTATACCGGGTGTAGTTGTATACCGGGTGTAGTTGTATACCGGGTGTAGTTGTATACCGGGTGGAGTTGTATGTTGTATATTGGCGATGGTGATAGTATACCTACATATATAATAAGCTTTTTCTGCCCACATGTACTTAGCATCAGTAACGAGCCATACCTTTTGAAGGTCATACCAAATTTAAAAACACACATTTGCTACTTAAATTCTTTCAAATAAAATATTTTCAATAAGTAATCCCGCGTAATGTCGTCTTAAGGTATTACGGTTTGGGTCCCAACTTAATTACGAAGTGCCCCAATAAAGTATATAAATAACTGAATTTATGAATAAAATAAAATGATGATACGTGATAGCACTATTTTTGTATAAGCGCATTAAGGCATCCCGGGATTGAATACTAATATAGAATACGCACTCGAAGCAAGCAAAACTAAAGAAGTTGAACAGGATAGAGTTACTGCGGTTTACTTAACCCAGTTGTACCTACTGTAAAGGAATATTTAAAAAGGTAATTACGTCATAAAGGTCGATCTTGCTGTCGTTTACTTGTTATTATGCCACCTTACGGGGTAAGAACGGGTGCCAATTCTCCGTATCGTCACAGTCCTGACGCGCTTTTTTTACTTTCATTATTAACTGTATACGTGCACGCTGGTTTATGTGACTTCTGACTCGCCCATTGTCATTTGGTTGGACGCCTTTAATTAAGAGACAATATCGAGAAATTTCGTTAAATCAATTGTGTACTTACGTAGTCAATTAAACTACATTTAGTAATTCGCATAAAATTAATTAATTGTCCTTACCGTGTCGTTTATTTAAACTAAGGTTGATTTCATTGATATATCTACCTATGCCCAACTTTTAAAAGTCAAGCGGAATAAAACTTATTGATATTTATCAACGATTAATCATTAAATTATAAATGGTTTGTCATCCGTTAATTATTGTAAGCCATCAATATTTTCATAAATTAAATCTTAACTTAATGAAATATTATACCTGACCAAACAAGGAAACAACTTGATTTATTCATCTGCTTAAGAAGAACCAATAGAAATTTTATATGCTATGCATAAATTATAAATTTATCAATTCTACAGCGACACCGGACATCAAATGCCTATAGTAATTATAGAATTTATAGCTTTCTTATACAACCTACCTATAAGCTTATTTCAAATTTCCAACTCTGTTGACACTTTTATGGCTATTACATTAAGCGAAAGTCTACCATATATAATAATTATTACTGTGAGAGTACTAACGTATTTTTTTAAATGCAATTAATACAGAGAGCTTCTTCACTAAGAGACCTTGTTCACTACAGTTGGCACTGTTGTATACCAATGCGGACTACCGTCTGGCAGTCTGTTCCTTCGGCTGTTTCTAGAAATTTCTAAACATGACCAAGCCCGCCATTTGTTATGTTACCAATAAAAAGTGTCTATTCCCATATACACTTACATAAATATATGCACATAAATACATGCATACGTTAACTTATATTACATCAGATATTTATCATGAAATAGCGAAAGACACGATAACATGCGTCGTCTGTGTATAATTTATCAATCGAAAACAATCAATTAAATTGTTCCTCGTCTTACATTGTTCCTCGTTTCCAGATATCTAAAGAATGTTAATGTTTACGGGATGCATCCTCGACACGTAACAAAGTACACCGAGAGTGACTTACAAATTCTATATGGAAATCACTTCGCTAAGTTTTACGCGATTGCGTCGCAAACACGGAATTCCACCTCGCCTAATGAAATGTTGCAGACAATCTCTACGTCAGTATTTTTAAATTCAAAATCCATTTACAAATAGCAAACAGTACGAGAGGGGTGGATCCCTTTAAACTTCTACTACAAAATAAATATCCTCGCGCCCTTTGATTTAAAACGTTTTCCGTAATCGCGTGTAAACATCAAATCTATTGCGCAACTCTCAAGATTTATTAAATACTTGAGAATATCTACGTATTTAGACATTTAGTGATGTATATAAAAACGGTAATACAAACATAATAGATAGATAAAACCGTTACAACGCGACACCATAGTCATCATTAGATTAGTTTATTTTGATGTAAACTTTTAACATCTTATAAAAACCGAGTTCGGACTGAAGACATCGCTGTTAATTTACACGCTTGACGTGGATATTAAAATGCAAATGAGGTACTCCGTAAGCATATTCGTATAAATGTCTATAGTCATAAAAGGTCCGGGTGTAAAGAGTTTTACGTTTTTTATAGGGCTGGAAATTATATTAAATCGGACGGCCGAAAGCAAGGGGCCGAGTTGGGTACCAATAAGCATTAATTACGCATCGGACCACGTTTTCACCAGTAACTTTCGGCCAACGTCGTGTATGGAACGGATAACATATTTGATTAAGAGCAGACAATGCGACAGAATTGAATTTAATAAATAAAAAAAAAATATTCCATTAACGTAGATTTATTGTTGGTATGTGATGATTTTCGAAAAATGTGTAATTCCGATATTATTTGAGGTTAACTTTAATTCAAGTTCAGTAGAACAAGTTCAGCTACCTTTGCATATCTAAACAATACATATTGAAAATCGTTATTATGACAGAGTAACATCATGTCTGTAATCCCCGAAGAGGTAGGCAGAAGAGCGTAGTACACTCACAAAATCTAAGTTAGAAAATGCCAATAGTGTACCCGAACCGGGATTTCAAGCCATTCGACCAACGAAGCCGTGAAATGTAAAATTGATAGTAACAGTAACTCTAAATCTCTTTATAATTGCAATAAATATATCTAATAATACTATAGCTGACTAATCGATTGTCGCAAACAAGTAGTAATGAACTCGTTTCAAATCAAAGATTTCTGTCTAATAATGCTGTAGCATTTGTTTTATCTTGAAAACACAGTTTTAATGGTGGTCAACTGAGTTCAACTGAGACATAACAGTATGTCACATGTCACAGGGCACACACACGTGCGTCAGAGGTATTTCCAAAATGGTATCCTCACTGCGGCTAACGTAAAAATATTCACACATCACATATTCCCTCTTGTGAAACGGGAGTGTACCTACTACACTTCTCTGCTTAGCTTTTCGAGAATTATAGGCGTGATTTTACAATTTTTCACCATCATCCCCTAATTTAATGTCCTGTTGTGCGATATAACAGTAAAATAGAAAATATTTATACAGTAATATATATAGAATAATAATTATCATTAATAGGTAGAATAATAATATGTAGAAAAATAATATTTATACTGCCTCGTTGGTCAAGTTGGTTGCAAGTGCGACTGCCGAACGGGAGGTCCTTGGTTCGATTCCCGGGTCGGGCACTACTAAAAAAAATTCTAATTTAGATTTTCTAGTACTGGCTCGGAGTCTGGATATGTGCCCGGTATATGGCAATAGGCTCACCACCTATT
>DWFO01000844.1:0-17977 GCA_018246595.1 Mimoniades nurscia nurscia
ATGACAGGCGTGAAGTTACTTTTTTTTTACTTTTTATATAACAGAACATACAACATAGGCTGATGATGACTGGTACAAAATGACTGGTATAAAAGTATACTTGTGTGCTTCTGCGTGATACATAATACATCAATGAAACAAATCATCTTCTTTTTTTCAAAATGCAACATATTTTGATTTTTATTATTTTAAAGGAAAAATAATGACTTCGCTGAACATACATATGTATTTCATTTGCATAAATTTATAACACAGAGTTAAAAATCCATCCTTGTTGACACCCTCTTTTTCATATATCTGTAACTGTTATAAACAAAGTTGGGCAAAATACCAGCTAGCAATTTCTACCTATCGATTCAAATTCACAAACATTTGGGATAGGTAGCTGATCCTCTTGATTCTTCAAAATAATTGAAATAGTATATTATTAATAGTAATATATTACAGTATAGGAATAGATATATGATATTTATACTTACACTTATTTAGATCATCAGAAATCATTACCATGTTTATCTACTATGTAAACTTGCCTTTCCTAAGCCAACAGCCACAGATGACAGCCCCATCAATGCTCCATTCTTAACATTGGGGTTTGTTGAAGACATGAGCTCTTGCCCCAACACACGGATTAGTCTTTTGATTTGATTGGCATTTTTGGCATCACTAAAATCCTTCACCATTCTGTAATTAAATTGATTATTGGAAATCAGTTTGTATTATATTGAATTGAGTTTTTCAGAATTTTGAATGATTATGTATTTAACATGTGCAACCTAGACATATTTGCAGATCACAAGCAATGTGTACTTAATATTAACAGAGTGAAGTACATTCCCACATTTCACCAGTTACAATTATATCCCTATATGGAATCCATGGTGAGCCTATTGCCAAACACCTGGCAAAAATACTGACTCAGCCACTACTACAAAGTTTAAAAGAGGCAAATCTGATAGTGCCTGACCCAGTATTTGAACCCGAGACCTCCCTATTGTGATTCACTCTTGCAACCAAGACAACTAACGAGACAGTCAAGTTAAACAAAAGTGAGCATATTCGGCCCTTGGGAAGATTGTTCACTAGAGGCACATTATTGCTTCCATGCTGAGAAACCCCATTAAGCAGTTGGCACTAACGATTACTACAGTGACAATCATAGAAAACCTAACATCTGAAAAATAATACCCGGCAGTGCAATGTGAAAAGGATTACGACCATGTGTTGTTTGAAAATATGTAACTTAAACACTAAACTATACGTCTTCGTCACTTCCAAGCCGAAAATTTCATCGATCTCAGCCATCTCTTGAGTTTAACAGAAAAAAGTAACATAAACACTATTGGTAATATCGAGAAAAACATCGTCTCACAATTACGTACTTTTCAATCTCGACACCAGCAAACTTTCTTTTATCATATAATTTATCACACAACCCACGGACACATGCTGTACTCAAAGGAGCATAGTCCTTTTCTGTCATTTTGTGAAATATATATTATATTCAGGGAGAAAAAGTAGTTGAATAAACTGTAAATACAAAAACAAAAATCTAAAAATTAAATCCCAAATCATCTACTATTCACTATTGACTACCACCCACTATGTCAGTGTCGCTGTCAAAGGTGAACGTCAGTCGTCAACTTGACAATCGAAAAGAAATAAAGTCTTACCAGTAATTCGACTACTCGGACAGCCTAATTTTTCAATCTTTTGTACAATTAATTTCAGCATGATATGATTTATTTATTGATTGTGTGTTACGTTCATTATTTTATTATAATAAGGTTGTGTACTAAAATCAGAAAAAAAACAGGCATTACTTTAATTAGTTACATTGTTATATTTAAAAGAAGCATAACATTCGACCTACAGAAAACTATCTTTGTGCAAGAAAGTGTCCGTGAGGGGGGGTGCGTTAAATAACGTGGCGTTACCGTCGCAAAAGCACTAAAGCAGATTTAAGCAAAGGGCCAACAGTTCCGTATTAAAGTTGGACAGTAGGATTACTCGGTCCGACGTTCGGAGTCTGAAAATGTTCCATGAAAATATGGTTCCATGAAAATAAAACTGTCGATTACAATCGGTTGTAACTGTACCAACATCTGAAAAAAAATATATGACGAAAATATGAAGCTATCTTTGTATTGTAATATAAAACTGTAAATGATAATGAAATTACTTAATTATGAACTAATCATTGTTATTTATTGTATTTATGCACGTTTCAATTTTGCTTCCTTACTTCCTTAGCTATAGTTTATCGTATAATGAACAATGTTTTATGTTTTCTCTTCATATTTGACATTGAGGATCGAATCAATCCCCACCCTAGGCTATCAATGTCCATATGTCCAATGAATGCCTACCGAGTAGACGAGTACACTACACAGGACTACACTACACTCGCCCCGTAACCGTCGCTTAAATAATTTGTGTGTCGTCTCTACTTACTTTCAGACAGTTCCTAAACGAAAACACGATAGGTGTATCATAAAGCTGTTCTAATCTAAAGTATTGTGATAGTGCACGTTCGCTGGTTATTAAATTTGCGTGATGTATTTGTTGTTTCGGCTGCGTATTTTGATTAAATTAGGTTTGAAATCTGTCTAATGTTACCAAGTTAGTCGCCTAGGAGTAGTGTCGGGTGGTATATGGTATCGTATTAATCGAACAGTGCGAAACATTCAAGATGCCTGTGTTACTTGTGGACAGATTGCCTGTGCCAAATCTCAAGTTGTATATAGCGTTTAGTGTGTTACTTTTGTCAGTGGCTGTGTGTTACGCCGTGAATGTAACAAATGATCCCAACTGGAGAATGAATACGACTGTAGAGCGCCAAGATGCTTTACCGGAAGGCAAATGGGGAATGGAGCAAGCCGGGATCGCAGCTGGCCCAGACCCCAGTGAGAATACTACAGGGGACTTCTCTGAGCAAGCTGTAGAAGTCATGACCTTCATGATCCATGAGCCACTATGTGTGTGGGTAAGTACAGCTGATATAGATAGTAATGTTATTTTTATTTGCACTGCTTCTATTTGAATTCTTCATTTATGAAATTTTATATATTTACTTAATACTCTCATAGGCATGTATGATTATAGCTAGCAGTCAGACATATTAATTATAAAATTTTAATTTACTGCTAGACAATATATTACTACTTAACCATATAAACAATTTTCTTTTCTTCTTATCATTTATATTATTTTTTAGAAAAAAATAATAATTTCACTTCTACTTCCCAGGAAGAAAGAATAAAAGGTTAATAAACAATTAATATAAAATGCTTAACAATGAAGCAATATTTTTACTTATGAGTTGTTGTGAACATATTGCATAACATTTTGTCTTATCACAATTCATACATTCATACAACTGTGACCTTCAAAATAAGAAATTTCTGAACATTTTGTCAATCAATGCAATCTGCTTCCTCCAATATAAAATATTTAAAAGTTTTGCACACAATATAAACTTACCTGGTTTTAATTGAGCACCTATAAATGAAGTAAAGTCTAGTAGTAATGAGAAAAACCAAAAACTATGCCATGATAGCTTAAATAAGCAAGGCTTTTTTAACATCTATGTAGTTTTTTCTGTACATAAATTATAATGAATAGTTTATGATAAGATAACTTCAGAGTGTGATTATAGATTAAATGGCTGCAAATATTATATTGTCCAACTGCTAGATCAATTCACATGAATTAGGGATACTAATGAACACATTCCATTGGAATTAGCATTAATTAAAAAGTTTCAGATTAATCAATGTACTTAAATAATTTTAAATATAAATCTTTGTGTTGTTCCAAGTATGTAACTTACAAATAAGGATAACCAATATTGTGTTTCATGAGTCTCCTTTTATGTTGGCTATTGTGGTAAAGATTTTTGCTGATCATATTTTTCTTAGTGAAATAAAAGTAAATCAATAATTAAATCAAATAAGTCCAAAGAGTGTAGATCTAATCCAAATTTTTAATTTTTGAACTAAGAGTATATCACAGTATTAACATATACATTGCCCTCATAACTTATTCATTGGCTAGTGCCTATGAACAGCACAATTAACTTACAATAATGTGGTATTGTTTCAGCTTTATTTTTGGTTATTTAGAAACAAATATCTAAGGTCATGTACAGTTAACTGATCCCAAAGTAGACAGGGCCTGTATTATTATTATAAACTACTGCACAATAAATACTCATTACACAAATATCTATCCTGGATGTGATTAGCCTCCTGGACTCCTGGCTCAACAGACAGCTTTTTTTCTTTTTATAAACATATAAATTGTAACTAATTGAACTGTTGGTTCTATACAAAATTCACAAAACCTATCTGTTTCATGTTTAAGTATTAAACATACATATATGTATGTATGTAGTATGTACGTAAAAATAATTACTTAGGTATATTATGTTGGAAACTGTTTTTCAATAATATCATGACATACATAAAGTAATTTTGAAATACTAAACAATTTATATTACAACATTTAAGAAGTTATTTTGAAATAACTGAATAATTTGTATTACAACATTTTATTACAATTAATATTTCAACATATTGTTCTCTGTAAATTTTTTTTTCCTGTACTGTAAATATTAGAACAATGAAACTTAGACTTTTTTATTTTTAAAAGTAAGCATGGATCCATAATTCACATTTCATAACTCAATGTTTTATTTCCACTTTTGCATTTTAATAAAACATTATTCTTTCGTAAACTTCATAATTTTAATGCAAATGCCTATTGAAGCATGTGAAGTTGCTATTCTCAGGATCCATAAGCGTTCTCAATATTTACATGGAACATACATAGGTGCTCGAACGTGTGAGACTGACAATTAGCTTTGTACATCCTGTCAGTCACTGAGTTCATTAAAATGCTAATTAGGTACCGAGGCTTCAAATGGTTGATTGACAAATCATTGATCGTTGAATTTTCTTAAAATAGTTGTTCTTTTTTACTTATTGTTAGTATTACCCCATAAAGACAGGTAGGCAGAGTTCACATGTATCAAATATTGGAGTTTCCAGAGCCTGCCTATTAGCGAGAAGGAAGGCCACCGAGAGGGTTTTAGTGATGGTAAAAGTGCCACATAACCCAGTATATCTCCCAGGGTACTGGGTACCTTTTGAAAGTTTTGCCCCGTAAACAAAAAAAAAGGCTTTGCAACCAGAAGCTGTAGTGAAGTGGGTAGGGGATTTAATTTGCAGTTCTTTATATATAACCCATTGATTATTAAAAGACGACTTAATGCTGTTATGACATTATTATCAGTCAACACAGGTTTACCTGCATAATACATACTTACTTAAATCCAATGTTCAAAATGAACATGAAGTCATTTATGTAACTGAGCATAAATAAAGGTTTTTCTCATACATAAAAAAAATCCATGATTCATTTATTGTAATTAACCTTCATCCAAGGACATAACTTTTTAAATCACGCCAAGTCAATTTGTGTTTTAGCGAAATATAACTTAATTTATTATTTTGATGAAATTATTCGAATTGTTGTCGATTGTTGACGCTACTTGTATTAGCAGCTTTAGGTGCGTGTTAAGAAATTTGGAAGGCCCTTTAACGTAGGGTTACAAATTAATTTAAAGCTTTGTCATTTATTATGTCTTGAAAGGTACCATCATTTATCGTCAATCAAATTAATGTTACCAATCAAAATGTCGCGGAAGTGAAAAATTTACATACAACACAATTCGACTTACAGATTTAATTATAGTAATAATTTATCCTCCATGCCTTAAGTACCTACTTAATATACCTATATTACTTAATACTTAATATACCTATATTAGCTACATAGTAACAGGATATCTGTTGCATGGTTCATGAATTATGTCTGTCTTAAGATAAATACACCTTTTAATAACGAAGCGGTAGTGGGGAAAGTGAAAAGTCATAGATAAGTGACAGTAAATAACCAAAGCGTCCTGTGACATAAGTGACAGTAAATAACCAAAACTTCTTCCATTGATCACCATTGTGTCCATATACACTAATTACTATTGTTTGTTTTGTCTTAAAAGCATACAATGTGTTCTCAGGCATGGTTGCATCTGGCCATAGTAATTCCATTGGTTGCAAAAAAAACACTCTTATTTGTTATTTTTTCCATCATTCATTTTTTTTTAATTCACAAAAAGAAAATACTTTTTTTTGACGAAAAGTAAAAAACGCCCTAGGTTTATTATTATAAATACAATGGAAAATATGATATCATTCAAAACGAAATAAACCCATGAAGAAATAAAATGGAATATCTTTAACACAAAACATATTTGATAGAGAATTCCGTGTTTAATCGTATTCTGGTTACATTGAATAGCTCAGCAAGACAATTTGAAATATCAAGTATGTAAGTAGGTATAATGTATTCTATTATTCATGTGTTTACCGTTAAAAATAACGGTTTCCGAATTAAAACGCTTTAAATACCCGTTACAATACATGCGTATAATAGGTGAAAGGAAACCTGTATAATTAAAGTTAAAAAGCTAAATCTAGGTGAGCAGCGTGACCGATGGTTAAACGTATAGTGATTATTTAATTTTAAAGAAAAAACGCATCCAGCTCTTATTAGTTATACATGACCCGTGAAAGATAATAGGCAAAAATTTAATCTAACAGTGGACAGTGGCTTCAAATATTCTTTTAACAATCGTGTCTGTAGGTATTCTAAGATAATAAAATATAAAAGGTGATGGAAGAGAGTGATGAATATGGGAGATGCACAAATCTGTAAGTACATATATAAATATTGTGTACTCGGCACTTTCTGCCCCTTAAGGTATCTGGCGTGATGATATTACATAATGATAAAGATATATCTACATGGAATCCAATACAGGCGCTCTTTTCCGCTACGGGCTTTACGTTTTTTTCTAACAATACTAAAGTCCATAAAGACCATAACATACATATATTTACCTTATTCTTTACGGATAGTAGAATCTTATATAAAAATAATTATACAAACATTTATTATGTTGGACGTTCAAATGATACTCAAAGAGATACTAAATACCAAGGAAAATTCTTCGTGTTAGAATGTCTTATCCGTGTATAGATAAAAAATATACAGCACACATTGTGAAGTTGTTATTATATTTGCGAGCTTTGTTATAAAATAGAATAACAAAAGGGCGACGGGGGCTTTATATTAAACTTGTGTCGCTAAGTTGATGGCGGATATCCGGTGATATAAAATCTCTAGCCTTGGCCAATAAAGTATGTGAAGTTGGGGCGAATTATATACAAATTATAGTATAAAACAATGCCATATTAACATGTTAATTGTTGATATTGTATTCCGATTAAAGAGGTTAAACTTCTTAGTCATTGTAAATATGCACGTGCCTGATCACTTGTTTTAAAACATTTGAAAATAAATAATTATTGCAATTTTATGCTAATAACTTGTTTTTAAATAGGTATATATTTTTACAAAAAAAACCCACTTTTTTTGTAATTTTGATATATAATTTGAGCAAATTTATTATTTATTTTGGCGGACTATGCAAAAAAATCGATGTTATTATTCTATTTTACCACGTAAGTTTATTTACAGTTTATCAAGGTGTTGATAATATACTTTTGCATTCTCTGAAACCAATGCAAAAAACAAAAAATATTTGTCCTTTTTAGAGGTCTCAATAATAACATGTCGGTAGACAGGTGATCACAGCTTCTGACTTTGTAAAGATAATTTCACTTGAGTTAATGATAACTCGTATCGTATGGTATCTTGCTACGTTTGTGTTCCTCAAAAACATCGTCGTTCCCATAGCAAAGATACTTCAGATATGGTGGCGGTGACGAGTACTCTGCTAAGAACATGCTTTGTGTGATAATAATGATATAGAAAATGGCCAATTAAATTAAATTTGTGATGTACAAAAACCAACAAATTTCTTAATTTTCCCCACCCACCTTCTATTATAATGTTCCATCACGTTCATAACAGTCAATCTAGTTACATTGCAACGTAGAAAGCACCAATAGCAATACTATTTTTAATCCAAGATCATTTCCAACATTGAAACAATATACATTTTCAGCTAGCCGTCTTGTGAATCGTCGAGAGTCAGTGAAAAACAAATCCACGTTTGATTTTAGAAGTAGGTACTCGGAGCGTAAACCGGTAAAGTTACTTAAGCCTATTTTTTCAATAGCAGAATGACAATTTTCTTCTCATAGTTAATCTATAATAATTTGTCCTATTACAGAAATATAACATTCTGAAATGTCATTCATACTATCGAACATATACTTTATTTCAAAATTATTTTAAACTTAGTGTTTAGCTCGTATGAAATCTCATTTGTTGAGGTTTTTGAAAATAAACATATTTATTTATACAGAAATCGAACTACGAGTTCTTTCAATTTACTGACTTCTTTTGTTCTACATTATATAGAAGAAATTCGAAATTTCTAGAAAGATTCACGCTTTCACTTGGCCAGCTGTTAGTAATGTCAACTCGTTCAAAACGAATGCATGTCAAGTTTGTGCGCCAAAGATATAAGCAACGTTTATGGAAAATGTGTATTTTTAATCTTACGCTAGTAAGCGGAATAAATTGAATTGGGAGCGATGTGAAACGAACCGGTATGAAGGTAAGGACGCGACGAAACGTGCAAGACAAGGCGAGCGGGCCGACGATCGACGCCGGCTCCCAGCCATCGCGATGTGAGAAAACGCCGCGAAGGCAACCGACTGAGCGCCACGAAGCGGTACATGTATTATATTTTATACATAATCAAAATATACAGTCATGATATGTTTCATATAACCTAATATGACAAGTTTTACACCTTAAGTGCAGATTACACCAGAATGCATTGAGTTTAGATGAGCAGTGTCATGATCGGAAGCGAGCGCCTTTGATAGCGCACGGGTCGCTAAAGCGGTAGATTTGCGGAATAACACTGCAGGTTGCAGACAGATTTTTCTTCTTATGATGCGCGAAACGACAACGACGTAAACCCTTCAGTCGCCTAAGCAATCCATAAAGAAATAGTTTCTGTAATACAAGCATTTTATCTGAATCGATGTTGGTTATATTTGATATCGCATTTATTGTGTGTGCAGAAGTCGAAACAGAAAGCCGACAACCGTCACTTAAAAACTAGATAAACATGTTAACTTAGTTCAGATTACTCGCGTTTCTGCTCTATTTTGTCTCAGAAAAGTGGGCGTGCCTTATCGTCGTTTTGTGTAATACAAAAACTAAAGAGCGCTTATTTTTATTATTATATCATCACACAATTTCCATAAGGGCTAGGCAGAGAGCACGCATTGCCAAGTATCCCTTGTTACGGACCTACCTTGCTTCATCCACATCACCCTTTTCGTACATGCACGCCGATTTCGTATACTTCTAACTCCCCCACCAAACATCAGAACTTGCACTATTTGGTCAAGATAACTTTTATTTAAATGATTATAATTTTTTATGAAAGTAAGAAACGAGCAAGCTGATCTGATTTCGGGTATTACAGTCCAGAGGACTAGTCTACGTTTTCTTTCGTAAATAATCACTACGGGATTGCTTGGTAGCCTTTTGTACACATACATGTCTCTTAAAATTTTTACTCTTCTAGTTGCCGTATATTTGATGTACCTACAATAAAAGTTATTGCATGTACAAAATACCGCTCAATATTAAATAAGGAGGCATCAGACAATTTTTTTGCAAACGTACCAAACAAGTCGATCGAAAAGCACTGGAAGTTGTTGGAAAATGAGCGTACACCTAACGGTTATCATAATAATAAAACAGTTGACATTTAGAACATAAAAAGATTATACTGGAATCCGTTATACAAATGCATCGTTTGCAGATCTGGCCGGCCGAGGTCGAACCGTTCGACGACGTTCGACGAGGACGATCGCTTGGGTTACTTATTTGTCGAAGTAAGGATGGTGTTGTGCACGTGACGCCAAGCACGTATTCCATTACCAATAACATTGTTTTAAAGTAATCAAATCACGACATTTAAATCTTCGTGTTTATGTATTTACATATTGCTTGTCTCATTCCATCGTTTATAAACTATTTTAGTACGATGTTAGTTTTTTCGCAGGTATTTAGTGTTGTTATTATGTTCTGTTACTTTTTATTTTAAAAAAATTCAGGCATTGAAACCGATAATGAGAATTAATTATGTATTTACAAATGCACATACTTTTATAATTGATTAAAATGATAAACTGATTAACTATTTAAATATTGACTTGTATAATAAAGTTCGCGAAGGATACATATGTTCGGTGAATGGAATATTTGGAAGGTCAGCGAATAATTGAATAACAACCGTATTGTTCGACGGTCCCGTGCAGCTAGGTCGCCGCGATTTATACAACTCATTAACATGTATGCAATGTTAATCACTCAAATCTAATAAACTAATCAAAACATACAAGGGGGTACTTTTGGAACCTAATTGCCTCAATTTGTAGACCTAAAAATGCTGAATACTCTCGTAATATCAATTCAATTGGATGGCCTTGGAAAGTTGATAAAATAATTAAATGATGAGTATCTATTAAATATAAACGAAATCTTTTCTGGAAAATATCTCGGTTAGATTTCCTCAGATTGCGGCTTGTTAGTGATGACAACAACCGGAACATGCTTGCGGAAATGTTTATAAAAACTACCCACTTGCGGCCAGCAATCCAACCTTATCTGCCAACACTGCTAATAAATTGGTCTGATTGATTAGTAGAAACTCATACATATTATATTGTGGCGCCGTCTCCGTAAGCCACTTGGTGCCTCTGTTAGTCATCGAACGACTATAATTTGTTTAACGCGCGATAAATTCAACTATAACTTTCGAGAAATAAAACCTGTTCGTCCATATTGGACGCTATCGGCGAAAGTCGGTTAAGACCGCTCGGTGTATGAAGCCTGCACGCGCAGTATTCTTTATAATAAAGACATTTTATTAAACAATGTTTAATTTGACTGCGTCGTTGGTGGATTGGTTGCTGGCGTGAATTCTGAATGAGAGTTGCTGGTTTCGATCCTAGGTTCGGGCAAAATAATGTCGGGTTTTATTGACTTGCAATTCCTAGTAGCAGTACTTATATTAGTTGGTTACGGATTTGCGCTCGGTGTATTGTAATAGACTCGCTCCTTATTCTTATGGCCTACGACATGATATTGAATGGTGAGAGTAAGAGTGTAGTACGCCTCTGTCTACTCCTTCGAGGAAATACAAACGTGAAGTAATTTTATATTAAACAGTATATTGAAAAGGTGGTATCATAGATATTTAAAAAATTAGTTTCGTCTTATGACCAATCGGTAGTCGTATTGATCGTGGCATTAAACGTACAAATGTGCGATGTTATTTACAAATTACAATATTAAAAATAATTCCCGTCCTCGTGAGTCTATATGAGAGAGATTCTGCAATACTATTTTTTTACATTATACGCGAAAAACTTAGATGAGTATACAGACGGAATATACAGAACCTTTTATATGTTGTTTCCTACATATTTAGAATTAAAGAGACAAATTGAAATTCAAAAAATTATCATAAAATGTAAGTCTATTTCGCATCAAAGAAAATAACATGTTGATCCTGTTAATGCTCGATTTCGGCGTAGAAAACGTGTTGGTTATTATGTACGTCGATGAACACTTTCAGTATCTGCATGTGATTTATTCCGGTGTGAGAAATAAAAGGAGAGAGAGACAGAGGGAGATAGGTGCATTGTATGTTTCACACAGCTAACATAACTAACGTCCAGGTTGTTCGCAATGGATTTTACACAATTAAAACGACCAGTTATTACACGATAGAACGTTCGCACGCAAACTTAAATTAAATCCATACAATCGTTTGTTACCTCTTATCGCGTCACCTTATTATAGGTTGATTTTAAAACGTATTTTGCGACTAAGTACTTACCTATGCAGTGTTTCAATAAAATAAATTTTCGCGATGTAGTGTAACAAATTGATTGACATTGAGCTATGTATTTATGCGAGTATAAATATGTTAATCGAGTGTAAATAATATTAACCGTCGTATGCAATTTAATTGACTGGACCGTCGATCCAGTGGCTAGTGAACGTGACTACTGAACAACAGGTCGTATGTTCGATTTCCGCCTTTTGTAATGAGCACAAGTATTTGTTGCGTGTCTGATTGTAAATAAACATAATTGGTATATAAGTATGTATATTTTGTAGGTATATGTACTTTATCAGCTATATGGTACCATAACAAGGGCTCTCTCTCTGACTAGGCACGTGTGATTCGTCATGCCATTGCAATATTCTTCTGTGTTGGTCTACAAGTGGAATTAATTTTTATCATTCTATGGCACTGGAGCAGCGCGTACCTACATGACAGAACCTTTGCAATAGCTTTGCAATTCAGTGAATGTTGATAGCCTACACCCAAATACGCGGCTGTTTACGTGCGATCACATGGCTGAGAAAATGGCATAATGTAGGTATTTTACACCGGCAATAATAAGTACTGTGAGACATCGCCGAAGGTTTGACTTATTTATAAAGTCCCACAGTTCACTGCATCTATTTCCACTGCCTAATTTTCGATTTGCTATTAATCTTGGACATACCGTCGAAGTGGTGGGTTAGAGCAGAAGTTCCCGATTTTATTCGGAACCCTAATGGGTAATATTTTTTTTGCGGAACCTTTTGATAAGTAAAGAAATTAGTCTTTTAAATGCTTTCATGTAAGCATTGAAAAGAACATACATATAAATAAACAAAATTGTTAAAACATTAATTAATTGTTAACCAGGTTATAGCGAAGTAGTAATTATAAATGTACATATTATGTAGTTATGATTTTTCTACGTATGTTTATTTAACTTTTGGTCTGAACGCGGAACCTCTGTGATCCTTCTACGGAGGCCAGGGGTTCCGCAGACCACTATTTGGGAATCGATGGGTTAGAGTGTTGCGCTTGTTTGTGTTTTACATTTTAATAATTTATATGTATTTATGAAGAGATATTATATTAGAACAATGTTGGTATACAGTACTAAAAAATCGCCTACGATCAATGAAGAAGAGTAAGCCAAATGTGTACTGCAAACATTTTTAGCGACTTGTAGCTTGTGACTACTACCCCAATAAAGCCCCACCTAGTTGGGAATAATATGAAGCGGTAATTTCGTTCTAGTAAATAAATAAATATAATATAGGAAGTATTATGTCCAAATATAGACGTAGACATATACACAGATGTAGGAATTCGACAGAGCGCCAACGAGAGCTATCGAAAGATGGCTTGTACCTTGCACCATGTTTAATTAACCTTTGAGCAAACTCGATAAATTATATCGATAAAAATGTTGATATGAGTAATAATAATCGTAATCTAATGTAATGTAAACTGAAATGCCTTTATCATTGCCTTTAATCGTCGACTCATTAGTGTTATGTATTTGTGTTCGATAGCAATACTCCTACGTAATATTATTATGTAGCGTTTGACGTATTGTTTTTCCCGAAACCTCGCTCGCGCACTGTACCCCACACATCCCACAATGATCGATCTTTCCAGACGCCCGCCGTGGTACTATCTCTAGACAGTGTTCGCAGTTGTAAAGAGGACTTGCCTTGCGATATCACTTACTGTTCACGCAAATATGCATGCCATATTATATTTATATAGAATAATATTTTAAGAATCAACACATAACTAATCTATGCAATTAGAATAGCGCGTTTTTAATCTGTGGCTAATAAGCGTTCAGTACTCTGTATCAAGTGACGCGTGGGTCTCTCTCCCCCGCACTTCACCTGTGTCTTTCTTCTGCTCAAGAGTCAAGCGCAACGATCACGCGCGGACGTGTATTATGTTTGCTCAGTATTCAGTAATAATAAGTGTAAAAGGGAATTAAATATTTCAAGATCATCAGTGTTTCATTAAGTATCAGTCTATCAGTCGCCGGGATATTGCTGTTTGGTGGCCCATGCAAATTCAGAACAAGTCATTCAGAGTCAGAACACTTGGTGTCTCAGAGGAAACTATATTTCCCCACCACTTATTCTATAATATTACTAATATTACTACTGATTTGCCTATTAACACGAAAATCTCGTAACAATAATAAATAAAAAATACGCTTAGTACTAAATTATTAAGTTAACAGAAGGTAGTAGAAAAGTTGTTGTAGATTATTAAGTGAAAAAAAAAAACAATTTAGAGCCATAATACGTACACCTACCTACGCAAACAAAACACGCATTGACTATAACTCAATGCGTGTTTTGTTTGACTTTGAACGATGTTTTTGTTGCAATTATATATTATGTATTATTAAAATATACCTATAACATTTTTATCGTATATTTTTAGCACTTAAACGATAAGCGGTTATCGAATAACGTAGACAGTCGTGTAGGTACACTGTGTCTCTGAATGCGATACTAACTTTAAGAGACATCATTACTTTTGAACGCATTTCCTTATAGAATACGTGTTAACTGTCACACCGAGCTGTTAAATAATAAACATTACATACAAGGATCGTAGGACAAAATTTGTTAGCCAGTTAGCCAGTTAGTCATTTGTGAGCGAATGTAGACGTGAACGTTCCTGCTGCTCTGGTGGGAAGCTTTAAAATATAAATACCATCATTTTTATTCCATCAAAATCCTATCCTAGTGCTCATAAGGAAGTCAAGTCACAAGTAAATAATCACGCTCAAAAAAGTGGTCAATATGCAAATGTAATATAATAGCTTTTAATTGCTGGATCTTAATATATTTCCTTATAGGAAAGTGAAGGTTACTACGTATAATTACTCTTAGCGTTAAACACATAATGTACATTAATTCGCAGAGGATTAAAGTATTATGTATTATATACCGTTAAATTTTTTATTGTAAGGGTGTTGTGGAAGCGTGTACAATCTATTATAAATAATATGAAGCCTTGTCTTTAATGCAATACACGTTCTGTGATTCGGTAAAAGTTGTAATGCTAGAGTAATACATGCTCGGCGAGTAAACGCGGGCAGCGGTGGTGCGAATGGAAAAAGTGCCCGCTCGCGACGGTGCGTGCGCGCTCGCCACTCGTCACTTTGATCTTTGCCCAAAATACTGACAAGAAGGCGAGGCAAGGCGAGCGTGAAGGACTAACATAACATTTAATCATGATTGAGTGGTGCGGTGTGGTGTCCGGTAGCGGTCATACGTAACCGTGCTCTTGAACGAGTGACGTAAGACTTATCTCTGACATGTGTAAATTGTAAACGAACTACGATAAACGTCGCCACTGAGAATATCAAGTATTTGATCTATGACGCCAGGAAATTGATGCAAGGCAACGTTCCAAATAGAACTCAATACGGAACTTATTGGTGATAATGTTAACTTGGAAATAACTTTAGCCATTTGATTGGTGATAATATTGACTTGGTAATAACTTTAGCCATTTGCTTGCAAATTAAGTATGCAAAGTTGCCCAGGTGTAGGATGTGAATACGTTTGGTCTGTACATAACACCTTATACATATACTTTCATGAACTTGTTCAATCTGATTTTGAAATACGAACGCAGTGCGAGAAAGTGAGATCGGCAGGGATTAGGGAGGAATTAGGAACATTAGGGAACAATAAAATTATATTTAAAACGACGCTCTTCTCGGTTATGATGAAAGAAAATCAAACTATTAATTCATATACATATTTGAAATATCACTTTCTTGAAGCAAACCACATTAATATTCTGTATATATGAATATTCTATGACCATTTTTATGCAAAATGCCTTCAGTTAGATATTCAAGAGTAGTTATCAATTGTGTGCTTTTATTGACTAGGTTTTGTTTTTCACAGCTTGAGACCTACGCGTTTGATATGTGTTTAATGGGCTATTTCTGTTCATTGTGCTGTTAACCGCAGCGCTGCGTAATGGACGCAGTCACACCGCGGCGGCCATAAGCGTCGTCAACAAGTACGCTGCCGGCGCCCGTTCAGTGAACTTCGTCAGTTGTTATCCATTATTTGCTCGTTAGATGGTACACGTTGCAATTTTGCGGATAGTAAATTGTATTCACGCTTACTTCAGTCTTCAACGACTCATTGGTCGATTAATTGCGAACTCGACTGTTGAAGTAGAGCTTCTTAATTCGATACCAGAATCGAGCGAAGCGTTACTGGATTTTAGTAACTTAAAGTTCTCAGTAATAGCACGTAATCTGGATTTGTGCCTGGTATACGTCAAATGGCTTCTACTACGAGGCTCATAACACGTAATGTTAATAAAATATTAAACATCACAAAAAACAACGTAATTATATCCACCCAATTATTTATCAGCAATAACGAGCGCTGTGTTTATGTAGCTCGGAACTGTTTATGGCACAATGTCAAGTGTTAGTGCGTGTCGGAGTGAAAACAAACGAGACGAACACTAATTTTAAATGTGTAGCGTTGTTTTTATTTACACAACCATATACATACATACCTACCGCATCTATATATAGATCGCGACGTTGAAAATAAATTCCTCTTATATTATACGTTTATCTTTATTACGTTTAGGAATTTTGTTCGGAAACAAGTAGGTATGATGTAGGTAATCTCCCCTCGCTCGCAACAGGAAGCCGCTGAAGATAGAAATGAAAACCATACATGGACATGGTTTAGTTTGGAGTTAGAGGTTTGTTTTGTTAAACGTATCGTCAGTTCGATGTTCCATTGTAATATATTACAAGACATTGTTCCTCTGTATACCTGTTGTAATATTGGAATTCGACGCCAACATTTCCCACAAAATAGCCTCGAACCTAACAGTCGATGTACACGATGTAGGTGCCAGAATGAATTGGCAAATGAAGTGTACCAAGCGAGGACGTAAAGGTAGGTAGGTTTTTAGGTAGTTTCTAATCTTTTATATAAAATAATGATAATGTTGATTGGCTCCTATATATTCTTGTTATTTTAGAGAAGTCGATAATGCTGAGTGAACGCTTGGAAGGATGGATGTATAGAAGTGCGGTGTTCTTTGTGGCATCGGCAGGCAGGCTGCGTTACTCAGCGCCGCACCCAAAATTCATCACGTTTTTTAATTCATTTCTTTCAGTGCTATTAACATTAATAAATGAAGCAATGTTAGATGGTGATACGCAGAACACAGTAGAATGTAGATGATGCTATACATCATCCATTATACAAACCCGCACACCGCTCCCCCTCTTACCGTGTGCGCACAGGACATCAGCGCACGCGAATTCAAACAATAGAAAGTATACACAGCCACGTACCACTACTTAAGTTACCTACACAGTACATATTATTGTTATTTCGTATGCATATAGGTTTAACGTATATTTTGGCTATATGTTTAACATATATTTAAGTGTGTACGAATTTTCGCAATTTGCTTGAACAATCGAATAATTAACAATTTGCTTTCAAGGATCGAATCCGAAACGAGGCGATCCGACAGAGTACCAAGGCTATCGATTTAGCCCATTGGATCAGCATGCTAAAGTGGCAGTGGGCTGGTTACATTTGTCACAGGACCGATAACCGCTGGAGTAGACCTGTTCTGGAATGGAGCTCACGCCTTGGCGACCGTAGCGTAGGACGCCCTCCGGCTAGGTGGAGTGACGATATACTCAAAGTGGCTGGCAGCGGTTGAATGCGAATAGTTGAAGGTTGATCTCTGTGGCGTGCTTTGTTCAGCAGTGGACGAAAATATGCTAATGTTGTTGATGATGATGCTTGAATAGAGGACCGCGTAAAAATTCAGGACCCGTGGAGTTAAAGTTAATACAAAGACTGTATCAGCGAGTGAAACAATTCCTTCCGGTGCACGATGGCAACGTTTCTCGAATCGCGGTTACACTGTTTAATCATCTTTAGGGAATTAAATGATTCCGGTACATTACTTTGTATTTCATTAAAAATAAGAATATAAAGGTACAAT
>DWFO01000845.1:0-17967 GCA_018246595.1 Mimoniades nurscia nurscia
GGTGCGCGCTAGGATTTGAACTCGCCCTAGCGGAGTGAAAGGTCGGATTTCAAACCACTAGGCTATCACTGCTATAAAATAGAAAGAAAGGAAAACTTCCGTTTGCAGTTTTTATCCCAAATTTGAGTTTGTATAAGCATTCCTTCCTTTTATTTATTACCATTAAAATATTCATTTTTAAATTTCGAATGTAACGAGTCCGGAATGATTCCATGGACGGGTTTAATATTTGACACTCTCGTCCAATTCCAGTGCAATATACCTAGTCAGACTTTGTACGTTATTGTACTTGTAAAATAGAGTTCAACATCACATCACAGTTGCGACATCAAGTGCTGATGTCAGAACTGGGTGAGGAATAAGAATGTATGCAATACTACTGCCTATTTAAATACTCCATTTGTAACAATAAATGAACAAAAGAATGGTCTACACTATACTAATCTTCAAACAGCTTAACTTTTATTCCGCATGAACCTCATTTTAATATGTATTTTCTGAAATAAAAAAAGGACAGTAAAAATTCCTTTGCGCTTGCATTTCACTTTATGGCAGCTGTAACGACTACAAAGAGCGGTTAAAGAAACAAAGACTACGTTTTAACTTCAGCGATTAAAGTCAAAGCTCGGAGACATCCACACAGCGCTTTCACGATGACGGCTCACCAATTCGAGACACTGATTCTGATATTAATTTGATAGTAATGTTTCATGGTATAGAATTAAGTAGATTTACAAACTAATTAATTTTCGATTTTCAATCGTTTCGTCATATGCTCCCGAGTTGTGTGAACATAATGGAATATAATGTTCTAGATAGTAGGTACTTACATTTGAAAGTGACTTATCAATTGATCAATTAAAATTCTTATATTATAGTAAACCTGTTATGTCTGTTTACATCCGATACGTGTTATAACTCAATAAAAAAGTGCAGGGCCTTCATGATTTAGTGATTATAAGTCAATTAGTGACTAAAAAATATACTAAAAAGAGTAGAACATTGTACAAACAGCACGTCAAAATACCCGGATAACGGGTATTTCCGTTATCCGAGCCACATTTCCTTGCTATGTAATTACGGTTCATAATTGACAAAGTAAGTTGGTGGTATTATTCTAAAAACTTACTTAAACATACTTAATCTCATTGTAAATATTTTATATCAAATATACTAAAAATTAAAATGCCGCTGTCACAGGGATTTGTTCGTTAATTTATCGTTAGTGTACATGAAAACATTGGAACTCACAATTTTAATTGATATTATTTTCCAATTAACGTTTTTGGTATAACTACATTTAAATAATTTGCGCCCCCATCTCTTCTTACCAAAAAATATTCATTCACTAATTGTTAGGTAAATTTGTAAAGCGATCCCTGGACGGTTTCGCACACCATTACTCCTTTTGTGCTCGATGGATCATCCCTGTGCCTAATTATTTGAACGGCTTTAAGCCGAGGGCGCCAGAATATTGTTCGTAATTAAAGGTCAGAAGATAATTGTCCGTGAGCCGCAGCTACCCCGCCACAGCCTAGTTCATTACAGCGCCTCCTACTGTTAGAAAAATCTATTTTTTGAAATACAGTACCCACTAAAACGACGTATCTCATGAAGTAGAGATTGTTAAATGCAGAGACTGGGATAAATATCAGTCAAATTGTGCTCATTTAAATATAATATTGAATCGAAAAATGAGTTTTTTGAAATGAAAATTTTGTGCATTCATTTCATATAAAACATAACAATATTTTTTAATAAACTAACATGACAACAACTTTTAATAATTCTACAATTTCTATTAATTCAGTACATATTTTTCCTTCCATATAAGTATACATATTTACGTATCACTTTTTTGCTTTATGTACTACATTTTTCTAAATGTACCTATTGTACATATACCTACTCATTTTAAATTCTCCATATGTAAGGTCAACAAACCTTTCAAGTAGTTATCTTTGAAAATTAGTTTAAGACCATTTTCGTTCGGGATAAAAACCCTCATTTCTGCCACGCACAATGGCTCCAAGGGTTCGAGATGCCTACTCGAGTCACCCAGTACAAACGGATGGATATAATTTTTCGCTGATTGTAATGCACAGTCGTTCGAATTGGGATCGTGTCTCGAATATGATTTAATGTACGAGTATTCTGCTGACATCATTAATAGCTTGAAATAATAATAAGTATAATAGACCAACAATAATAATAAGTCTGTAAGGCCCGAGGTGTTTGGCACGTTCGGTTTGGGTGTTACGATATAATATGCCGTAACAGAAGTAGGGAGATAAATATAGGACACTCCCACTTTTCACCAGTTACGTTTACGTCCGTCCCACTATGGAATAGGTGGTGAGCCTATTGCCATGTACCGGGTACATATCCTGACTCCGAGTCACTACTAGAAAATATAAATTAGAAAAACTTATTAGTGCACGACCCGGTAAATGAATCCAGGACCACCCGATCGGCAGTCGCACGTGCAACCAACACGACAGTCGAGGCAAACGAGGCAGTCACGAGATATAATTCGTCATAATAATAAAGTACATTAAAATGTCGTGTTTTGTGAACTAACATCTCTTAGAGATAATTACATAAACTAACAAATAAAATGATACATTTTTACACATACATGTAGATACCTGAATCAGGCTTAATACACGTATCCGTTGGAATCACGCCAACATCCTCCTGACTCTCACGTCGGCGGAGAATATCAGATGATACAGTTGCAAAATCAAATGTGTACTTTCAAGTCAGCCAAATTTTCAGTCGTTTCAAATATTGATAGAAACTCGTATGTAAATATGTGTTTAAAATTAAGTCGTTGCAAATGTGAGAACAAAGTATATTTTATAGTAAATATATGAAGATTGCAACAGACAGATTTACATACAATTTGTCTCTAACTCCAGTTAGCGATTTTACACGTTACATAAAAGTTAAATTGAACTTCAATAAACTATTCTCTAAGTGTAGCCGCGTGCAGTAGGTACAATACCAGACTTTGTAACAACGTGACTAAATTTCGAAGAGGTAGGCAGAGGAGTGTAGAGAGTAGGCAGAGAGTTCCCACGTTGCACCAGTTACGTTAACGAAACAGTTTAGAAACGTTTAGCAAAGTTAATTCACAGTATTAAAATAAAAGTAATTGGAACAACTGAACTGTGAGCTTGAGCGATTGACTAAATTACCAATGAAACTTTGATAACTGTAACCCCGAAGGCATTCTAAAGCCGACATCGGCATCCATTAGGTATATAGCTTGGTGCCGTCAAAATTCAGACTTCGAGGTCCAAATTTAAAAACTTCAAAATTAAATTCAGGTCCCCAAGCTCGGCCAGAGAATACAACGTCCTTTAAAAACCGATATTAGGTTTTATTTTCACCAGAAATCTTTTACACATTTTGTTGAGCAATATTCATTTTTTTGGTAGCGCTGTTCCTGTGTTTTAGTAAAGGAATTTTAAAATATCTTACTGTATTAGTATAGCTGTTAATAATACAAGTTTTTAACTTCATTAAGTACGACAGTTTTTTGAGAATAGAGATATTTGGCATTCTGTGCTCTCAGCTTTCCCCGCAAGGGACCGGGCGTAAAAATATATATATGTGTGTTTAACCTCATATTGAGTAATCATTTTCAGGGCCAGATCCCCCGCGGGTCAATAAAATTCAATACAAGTTTATATTGGGTAATAAAAACTTTTATACATTAATAACATGCGATAAGGTTTTACAAAGTAATCGTAATAATAAGCAAATAATAACAAGACATACTGTAACACTTAAATACAAATTGTAGATATTTTTGGGTTTAAATTTTTATTAAATACATTTGATTGTGATTTTGTAAAAGCAGATTCTGACATTAGAATTATTCTACAAGTTACAGGCGAACTGACGCAACGGTGCATCCAAGCAACCAGCTCGGAGTTCCTTTGCATTGTAAATTCAGAAATCAGCAGATCCGGCAAATACCTTAAGGCCATGTACGTCGGAGAAATAGCAAAACGACATGGCATTGGATTTATTGAATCCCTACTACAAAATTTAAACATTTGACACATTTATCAATAATTTCATTTTTGGTAATTAGTGACCAAAACGTAGCGAGCTTGACCAAAATCAGATACAGGTGATGGAGGAGCCACAAGTGGTCAATGTAACAGAAGTATGTTAGATCTATAAGAACAGAGATAGGTACTTGCTAACGGTACTCTCTGCCAACCCATAAGGATACCTAGCGTGATTGTATACTAACAATTTTTGAGTATTTTTAAAAAGAAACATGTTATCGCTGTGTATTGACTGAATTATAAATAACTATGCTTTTTTGATATAACGTATAATTTCTAAGTTTTTCCTTTGCATTGTCTCAAAAATATTTATTGGCAGCCCCCAACGGTTCGCACCCTTGGACTCGAGAACACTACGCGATGGCCGTGGGGTATTAAGATAAATCGGAACTCGACTTTAACTTAAACAGCTTCTGTTTTGCAAAATCAATATCATTATTCTTAAAGCAACATAACATTATCCCTCCAAGCCTGCCGTAAGGAACTTCGTTCCAAAAGTTTTGAGTGAACAGAGCACTTAATCTAGGCATTTTATAATCGCAAGGTCCATCATCACTATGCATATTTGTACAGCTAATAAGGAATTATATAGCATTTGGATGGTTAAGGATACGTTAAATACAATGAATCTTTAACACACACTTGTGTTACTTCATGATTTTCTTCAATCCGACATTAAACGGTTCATACCTTGTTTCCCATTGTAGTCAAAATGTATACCTAATGAAATGTCAAAATATGTCGTTAAGTATTCAGCCCAGATTATTTTCTGTCCGTTTAAGAAATAGCCAATGTGAACTGAGAAGGAGTACTGGTGTAGTGTAGTCGAATAAAAAAAAAATCAGGGATGAAAATTCTAGACCGTTTTATAACTACGATTAGGTAAAATGTGCCAAAAATCGAAATAAGAACTAATAAAACATGTTAATACATTGAAAATGCTAATGATGATGGAACTAGGTGCAGAATAAAGACTATAAATTCCCATGAGCTTTTTATCATGCATTAAAGACCCGTGATATGTTACCGCATATATTTTTCATATGAGGCGTCTATACGTACTTGACCAAATGGGTCAGATAGAGGTGGTAAAGACGGTGATGACTGTAGGAGCAAATCAGGTTTGTATAAACAAGAACATTATACATTCCATTCTCTCTGCCTGCGTCGTTAAGGACCTGCCGTGATTTCCTAATAAAAAATAGACCTAATAATTAATATACGGTAAGAAACAAAATAATGTTGTAAGCAAAAGTAATAAACGTAACCGAAGCGTATCAAGGAACAGACAAATAAAACACTTTTTTCGTCTTAAACTCGCTAAAAGAATTAGCATAAATATGTTGTTAATAACAAGGTCGAGGTAATAACTTATGATAATCATTTATGTTAAAATCCAGTGTACACCTGACAAGGATTTGTAAAAAAGGCTCATATGGAAAATACATATATGTGGTAACATATCGCAGCTCAAAGGTGTAACATACACACAATGCATATACATATGACGGATGACAGTTAACGTCATGTTAATTTGGGGCGTATCGTTTACGTGTAAGGTATGTTTTGGTATGAAATATCGCATCAAGGAGGATTATAATGCGATTTTTTTATATAGGTTGGATTGTTATTTTTCTCGTTGCTATCAATTAAATGTGTATTAAAAATTTAAATTAACACTGGCAGGAATATTTTGGGACCTCTATACAAAGAGGTCCTAAAATAACACAAAGAATACAAACAAAGAATACAACGCAAATTTAGCTATAGATTCTCTTATACATACATACATACATGCATATAACAAATGTTGGTAAATAAGCATATTTGAGATTTGGGTGCTATTTGGGATCAGGCAACCGTAAAAAGGTGTTTTAAACATCACCATTTATTAGTGTATCCTCATGGGGATAATGAGTAAGAACCTGTTAAAATTAAAAACGACATAAGTACAGCGATGGCGTCATACAGTTTGATGATTGTAGCCCTAAAGTTATTGTTAAGTGGAAGAAAATTTTCCTTTATTATATTTTCCTACTTTCCTCAAAAAATCCATACGTGTATTGTGTCGATCGTTCGTGACCCGTGTATATTTTTTACCCAACATATTTGCTGCAAATGATGCGAATGTTGATGGACGCAGGTGCCGAGGGGGGCCAAGACTCACCTATCATGATCAAATAGGCCAGATAGTGACTGATGGGGAAGTCAGAAGTCTCCGAAACCGGCGTGCATATATGAAAAGAGTGATAAATGTGGATGAGGCACGGTAAGTCTGTAAGAATAGAGATATTTGGTACTCGGTGTACTCCGCCTACCCAGTAAGGGACCTAGCGTGAACATATGTATGTATGTATGTATGCTGTAAATAATTTGGATTCGATATATCTACGATATATACGGATATGTGAGTTTATTATTAGAGACAGTATAGAAAACATTTCGCCGGGTTTAGTTTTCATCAGTTCGATATTAATTACGTTATTATCTAACAGTTCGACCAGCCAGCGTGTTAAGGTTGGTGGAAAGTCAAGAACTTTAACATTGCGGCGAGAGGCTCAAGACGTTACGCGAGCAAATGGCATCGCGCCAAACGCTGATCGATGACAGGTCCATCCACTAGTAAATCATGTAGCATTATTAGTTTGACAACTTTAAACCAATATTACATTGACTGACCGTAGTGCCTTGGTGGTCAGAATGAAACCAATACAAGAATGGTCATTAGCGTAAATATAAGTTTTGTAGTTTAACACTTTAGAACAGACGACCAATAATTAAGATTATAGCGAAACCCACGATAACAATTAAAAACATCCACATAAGGCAATCAAAGATCAGCAAAATGCAGAATTCCGCATATGAATAGTCGATTAATTAAATTATCTCGTTTGCATTCGTTGGGTTTTGTTTTAAACAATTTTAAAAGTGGTCTCAGGCTTAACAAATGCTTGATGTTTGATTGTGCAATAGTTCAATAACGTATCATAAATAGTCTTCGTGCGAAGAGATTTTCGTGTGTGAAACGTAAATATCAGCCCTATTTCTACAGACTCCTTCGTTGACCGTGTTGGTTGCAATCGCGACTGCCGATCGAGATATCTTGCATTCAAATCCCGGGTCAACTTTACAGGATTTTCCTAATTTAGATTTTCTGGCAGTGACTCGAAGTCTGGATGTGTGCTCGGTGTATGGAATTAGACTCATCACCTAGTCGATAGTGAGATGTAAACGTAGGTAACTAGTGAAACGTGGGCGCGTACTACACTGTTTGGCCTTCCTCTTCGGGAATTACAGGCGTGATGTTACTTTTATTTTTACAGTAAAGTTAGCAATTGATAATACCGAATATATTTATAACCAACTAATATTAACCGGACTTGGACTCTCAATTGCGATTCTTATTCTCGTTCGAAGTCAATTGTAGACTGATTGACTTTAGAGAAATAACATGATGACATAACATGATGACAGATTCTGAATAATATAAAAAAGGAATTTTGAAACTATATCCTGATAGAAATGTCCGTAAGGAAGTATATATCGTACTGGGATGGACACTGGGACGGGATTGGCATACGACCTTTGGGGCACTTTCCGTCTTGTAGGACCAGTGAATTTGAAAATACAAGTCCTTTGGTTCTCCACTCATTTCATCCAGCTGGATGAGTTGAGTGAAGGACCAAGCGTTGTAGCAAGTCTTGAAAGAAGCTTATGCACAGCAGTAGAATAACAGAGGTTGATGTTTCGATGAAACTTAATGATGCAATTTTAAATTATGTTCTAAAATCAATGTCTACGAGAATTGAACCAAGTTGTGGTTTTCTTAACAGTTCCTTGTAGATTCAGTGTTTGCTGAGCATGATTGCTATAAACAATATAATATTGAAAAATATATCACTAATTGCATGTTTATACTATGTTGTGCGCAATTAAAGTCTGGGCTATTAAATATTACCCTTGAACTGTTATTTAGGTCACCACACGGTATGATATAATCTTAGAACGACTAGTTTATCTTATTCTATTAATTACACTTTATGGCTTATAATGATATATATTAATATTTGTTTCATTGGCTGTTTTGCCGAGTAGCTTATGTTATAAATAGGCTTGAACATTGTTGTACTCGTAGATACCAAGCTTACTAAAGGTTTGCAACTTAGTAATTAATTATAACAATAAAAAAAAACTAATAAGACCCGACCCGATGATTGAATCCAGTATCTTTCGCCCTGCAATCGCACATGCAATCACTTGAATATCGAGGTAGTCCAAAAAAGAGTAAAAATAAAAATAATACTGTATGCCCATATTGTACAGTGGTAATAATCAATTTCACGCGCAGGAATCTGGGTTTGATTTTTAACTAGGAAAAAATTGCAATAAAGAATTTAGCGTGTTTGTATATGTTTATAGATTTTACGATTACGGAAATACACTGGAGGCCTTGGACACGATATGATGGAAGTTTTTCAAGGATAATAATATGAACACCACCTCGTATGTGATATGCATCTTTGAATATTTTTGTAATCCGTCATCATAAATAACGTCAAATTGTAATCTTATTGTGAATTACTTGCCTTGGCAAAGTCACCATTATAAATATGACAGGGGTTTTCCTCGACCGCGATATCTCGAAGGTTCTATAACCCGCTTGAGAAGCGGTTGTGTCTTAAATATTTATATTGGATATATACATACATGGGTGTAAAAATATTTACGACACTTTTATGATCCGTTCAAACATAATGGCTAGGAGAACAGTGCAGGTTTTAGTCGCAATTAAAATATAAATTTAATTTTACACATTTCAAATAAACATATTTGTACATTTCAGTTGTTTTGTGATAATGCTCGAGCATCCTTTTGTTATACAACAATTTCAATGTAAATATAGACTTAAATGTATCCAAGTACTATTTTATATCCGAACAGAATCTACTTTGCTGTCCGAACCGGTCTATTTGTTAGAACAGCGTATTCCTAAGATCACAATGATGCGAAATTGTCAAATTAGATTAATTTTGTGAGCACCGTAATCATGTAGGCCCAATATGGAAACGAATTGACATTCACGTCATATAATCTAGTGACTAAGATTAATATGTAAATTATCTTCATCATCATAGTTATAGGTCTGCCTCTATTCACGTCTGGTGCGAAATAATTCGTGCGAATTTTACTTATTCTTTCGAATACGCTATTACACTTGCGAATGTCAATTATGCCATTTTAACGGGTTACGCGCGATTGTTGCATCAGTGTCTTAATTACATAAGTATTTGTCTTGAGTAGCAATCGAACCCACGATCGGTCCAGCAATCAGGTTCATTGACTACTGAACCAACAGTCAATGTGAAGACATATACATATAAGTGTCATCTTTACCGTTTGCTAAATGAAAGCTAATGTGTTTCAAAGTCGCGTCCCCGGTTCAAAATCATTATACAATAGGTATTTAGTTGTAACTAATTATAATTAATTATGGCCTGTTTTTATAAACTTAGAAGAAATCATTATTTCTTTTGCGAAACCGCGTACCATACCAATAATATGTATAACACATGATGTATATTTTGTTTTTGTTCTATTTCATAAATAAATAATGAGTACTGAGTACAAAAAAGACAAAACTCGATTTTAATCACTCTTTTTATTGAGTATGTACAGGTGCGAATTTTAATTACGTGTACAAAAACCGTGGAATATGTGACGTTGCTTTATTAAGCTTATGAAGCTAAGGTACATTGTGCGCGTGTTGATATTAAAGTGCGTTGTTTTTCTTTCAGTTCTTGACGTGTTGCGATAAGTCTTCGATGATGTAGTATTTGGATGGAACGTTGTCGAAGAACTTGTGCGTGTGTTCGTACATTATGTCAGTGACCTTGTCGAACGCAATTTTGCCGAAGGTGCCTACCACGAATTTGTAGTTGTCGTTCATGAAATCCACAACAACTTTTGCTGTAATAAAATAGAATCGATTAGATTCACGCCGTGTAAAATTTTGCATTATAAGGCATACAAATATATTCATTCCTATGAGAAAAATAATAGACTTAATAATTGACTGTGACGTGACTAGCGTTTGTGTTTCCGGAGACATATAACCTAGAACTCTTCAAAGAAAGAGTACATTCTTAGGCTTCAAAGGGTTTTCCTAGGCATGCGTGCTGCATCTTGTGACGCATGTGCGCCTTCCATGAGGATAGACTGCGCCCGATCGCTAGCTCTCCTATCAAAAAGATATTAAATGTGATATAAACGCTTCCTCACCATTAAGGACGTTATCTGTTGATTGATGGTGATCCTCAAGAATTAAATTCAGACACATAAAATTCAACACAAAATATAATTAATTTGCTCATTAATATTAATACATAAATTTTTACTATGTAGCATACGGTCCTATTTATGGTGGTCGCTATTTCCGCTATTATGTGCATTAAATAAATTCATCACAAAATATGCCCGAACAATGTTTGAGACATTGACCTTAGTCTTTCACTTGGCTATCTACAAAAACCTATCGGCGTCTATATGCGGTAAGATCTAAGGCCATCAGATATTGTCGTCAGCAGTGACATTTCCACTCGACTGTAAGAGATCTGCCCAAGTCAGCTTAATTAGCGACACATAAGACGGCTCGCACGAAATATCTTCTACATTTTTTAGTCTTTGATCTTGACTTTGAAATTCGAATATGAATATATTTATTGATGAAAACTTTTGCATTGGACTTTAGATAAACAAAAGGAAATTCCTTTAAGTACGTAATATTGCAATAATTTTTTGTTAACGTTTGTAATAAAGAACTTTATACTGATGAGTCATATGTCTCTGACATGAGCGTGCGTACATAAAGAAATATATGAATCTAGACGAATTACGTCTGTGAGACAAAGTTATTTGGCCTTTGGCGCTCTTTGCTTACTCACACACCTATTATAATACTTTGTTCAGTTATTCCATGTTATAAAATACATTAATAGAGTCTCTACGTGACCCTACTTACTGAGATCTTATTGTATGGGAATCTGAATATAAGAAAGTTATAATTATAAGCACGAGCAGCGCTATCGTCTTTCGGTTAGCTTCTTATGTCAGTGAATTATGTACAATTTATACCTCAAACATTATGACATTTTAACTAAGGTTTTGGTTAATATAATAATAAAAATACAGCGGAATATTGCAAATACCTATTCCTTTTGGCACTAAGGTATATACACAAAAGCACCGCCACCATACCGGTCTACCACACAGAGAGCTCCGGCATCGGTGGTCGATAGAATATATAACCCTATGGCATTAATAATTCGATTGCAAAGGTCTATGATTCTGTTATAGATAGTTCTTGTCCCACCTTACTATTACTCGTAAAATTGAAAATTATTTATATATTTATTATTATTTTTTTTTCAATATCTTGCCTACGTAATCGAGGATTACAGGGGTGATTTTTTCTAGACAATTTGTTTAGTAAGAAAAAAATAACGAATATGTTATAACAATAATACAAAGTTCTCATAATAAACTGAACATAACAAAAGTTATAACAACGTAAAATGTACTCATGATAATAAAAGTTGACTGCCTAGTTGGTCGTGTTGTTTGTAAGTGCGACTGCCGAACGGGAGGTCCTGGGTTCGATTCCCAGGACGGGTACTAGTAAATTTTCTAATTTAGATTTTCTGGTAGTGGCTCGGAGTATGGATATGTGCCCAGTATATGGCAATAGGCTCACCACCTATTCCATCGTGGGACTTAAAAATTAACTGGTGAAACGTGAGAGTGTTCTACATTCTTCTACCTACCTCCTCGGGGATTACAGGTGTAATGTTACTTTTTTATGATAATAAAAGATTAAAAAAATAATTTCGATACTCACTTGCGTCCGTTTCACCTAAGAAGATGTTGTCCGCGTCGAAACTCACTTTGCCCGATATCTCATATTCATAAGGCGTTTTGTCAAGTCTACAGTCGAAATATGTGTCACCGTCTTTATTTCTCGCCACGTCGTAGAAGTAATGGAAAACTACTTTAACTTTCTCTGCGATAAAACCATGTAATTATAATATGAACATTACGCTCGAGGTTCGATATTTGAGTCGGACGAAATATCATTAGGTTTTTCTAACATACAACTCCGAGTAGTAAACTGGAGCTTGTATTTGTGCTGGGTATACGGCAATAGCCTCACCCTCGACTCTGTGGTGCTACTTCTAACCGGTGAATTGCTGGAATGTACAGGGACATTACGAGTATATTCAGAAAGTCTTTTCTATTCATGTCTATTCCTTCGGAAACATCTTGGCATGATCTTATGTTGATAGCAAATACCAAAATAATGTTATATTTAGACATAGGGCGCATGATAGAAGAGGGTATTTTTTATAACTGATGCAGAATGAGAGAAGAATGTAGAAGAAACATATTAGATCTGTAAGGATAACTATATTTGGCACACGATCCCGTAGAAGATCTAACGTAACGATATAATACAATAACAATCTGTAAAAACAATCGAATCATTTTGATTAATATTGTATGTATAATATATATTGTATAAAAATTATTTGTTTACAATTTTTTAATAAAATAATGTGTTTGTCACCGCAATTGTTAAATAGTCCAAATTGTAAAATAACAAAAATTGTTAAGTAATCCAAATTGTTGAACAATCCAAATAATGACGTACCTATTTTGACTTTGCCAGTTCCTTCGCCGTGGACAGAGTCGCCATTGAACAGATTCTTTAAAATTGGATTGGTTCCAGTGACTGCGTAGTCACCTTTGATTACTAAATTGTTGCAAGTTAACGCCATTTTCGAATACCCCTTTTCTATTTCAGTTCTGTAATATCAATTTCAATTCAATTTTGAAGGATTCTTATAGGTCTCATACTACACACGACATACATACTATAGTAATCATATAGTTTTTATACATACAAATTCACGTAGGTACAGGATTGGCTACATATGATTACGATTTTATAAACATCTAGACAGAATAAACATTTCCTGTGCCTCTCACTGAAAATATTTGCCCAGGTTGGGATTTTAACCCATAAACTACGGCTTAGCAAGAAACAACTAAACCAAGAGATTGGTTTGGGTTTGTAATCAGTAAGAATAAACACAAAATTATCGGATGGCTTTTCTCGATCCAACCACCCAAAATATAAATATTTTACTTCCAAATAAACACTATACAGACATATACTTCAAATGCTTAGTATGTCGTGATGAGTCCATAATCAATTAAATTATATAATAATTATATATGAATATTACCAATTACACTTTACTTACTCAAAGCTTTCAACAACACAATTCTTGATCCCTTTCACTTTTCCTTCCTTCATTTTCAGAGTAATTAAATCCATTATTGAGAACTCTATATCCTTGAATGGATATGGATCTATTGGTGGAATATCCAGTTCGGCTATACCATCTTTCGCAAGGATCTTTATTGAGGAGGCGACGAGGGCTGCTTGACAACCATTGTCCTGTATACTGCACTTTGACAGAGTATCCACTGTAGATATTATAAAAAATATATATTAAAATGCTGAATGGATAATTTTAAGGATAAATGTTTTATCTAAAAAAGATATAATTACCATTCGATACATTATACCTGTGCCCATGATGGATGAAAATAATGCAACTTTTAAAATAATAGAATTAATTCTAACGGAGAAACAAAATCGGTGCAATAACTATTCAGTGCTAATAGATACGCATTTAATGTACGTAATATTCGCTTATTGGTTTCGTTTCAAATGAGTTAGTACCTAATACATTAATCCTCGTTTATCAAATTCATCGAATTAACGCCAGATTGACGCTAATGCCACGTTAGTAATATTACCTATCAGTGTTTATTATCACGCCCAGTTTCTGATAGTTTTAGATAGTTACATTTTGAACGTAATAATAATACAGACTTGAGACTTTTCTGTCTTCTCGGTAATTCCTTTCAATAATATTTAGCATACGAAATTGAACGGATTACTGTTTTATTTCAATATAGCCTACAAAACTAGCAGACAGGACACCCGATTATAACTGGTCGTCGCTATTGACTTTTGTAACACCCCAAGCAAAGAGTTGTCGGTCAAAAAAAAGAATCGTCAAGATCGGTTTAAAGTTATGAAGTGACAAACATAAAAAAAAAACTTTAAAAAAATACAGACAAATTGAGTACCTTTTTAAAGTCGGTTAAAAAATACTACTTCGCAGCATTTCGGGAGAGGCTCGCAAGTTTATGTCACATTTGTTCCATTACGAACCAGTTTCAAAAATACATAGGTACATAGGTACTGAAGTACATAGTATTCAAGTGTCCTCTCATTCGCAGTTGCGATTGTGGTCAGGTAAAGCCTTAAGGCAGTTGATTCGTTATGCTTCTAAACAAAATAGAAAAATCTAACTTACCAAATTTGGATTCGCCTATTGCTAAAACAGCACAAGCGACGAGTGCGAATGATTTTATAACCGACATGGTTATACTGAACTAGTCTCTCCGACTACCTCTGTAACAATACAACAAAAATCAAATGCCTCTCATATATATATATACACATAAAGTAAATGAAAAATATAATATTTGCTATACATTTGAATAAACAAGACAATTCTGATTATTTACATTAAACAACCCTGAAACATATATTATTTGACGAGTTTATTAATATGCGTTGATAATAATATATGTATCATACAATTAGTACTCGGTTATGTGTAATATATTTACACACTTAAAATCAAATTTACATTAACGTTATCCAGTGAATGTAATTAGTTAAACGAGTACAATGCATGAGATCTTATGTAATGTAGGCAGAAAAGGGATGTTAAACTTAAGATTATTTTCGTTTTTCTACGACACATCCTGCTGAATTTCATATAATTATAACGCTATTTCAGAATTTGACTAAAATTAATGCAGTTTGAGATACAGATAGGATTATTAATAATTTCAATGAATGTTAGCTATCAAAGATTTTCGATTTTTGCATTACAATAAATTATTAGGTCTTACAGAACACTTCGCCCAAACATAAATTCGCAATTTCTTCGTGCATGATGTTACTGTAAAATACTGACTGTTGAGTTTTTCTAACTTAGATTTTAGACTTGGTCGATAGTATATGTATATGGTATATGGAAATATGGTTCACCCCCTATTTCATAGTGAGACGTAGAATTTAACAGGTGGATCGCGGTAGTGTACTAATTTCTTCTACCTACCTCTTCGGGAAATACAAGTGTGAAGATATTTAAATATTGAGTAAACAATAATAAGTTTTTATTGAGCGTACATATTAATAAAGTTCGCTAAAAAAAACATCGTTACACTCAAATTATCATGACACCAATCTTTTTATTATTTAGCAGTAGACTTACGCTTGACTAGTATACCAACTGATAGAAAGCGAGATGCAGTCTAGGATGTAACACACTTGCCTACGGAGAGCCAAATCACTCTTGTCTTGAATAATACCAGGTTGCACGAATCGGGAAAAATAGATATGTACCGGCAAAAAGTGGTATGGCTCTTTCGTAGTGGGTAACAGAAACGCTCTAGCCAAGAGTTTCGTTCCGTTGCATATGTAAAGATGTCGATGGTACTCCGCGGTACATCCAGACATCCGATAGCAGAGCGTATAAAAGAGAAGTTAAGTGTTAACAAATGTTATGGTGATTAGAAAAATAGGTATACTATATTAGATATTGGGCACATGTGTGACGTTTGTGATTGTCGCTTAAATATGTCCAATAGTCCACAGAAGTCAGGTGAATTAGTGAATTGTTATATTAAGTGATATATTAAGTGTTATATTAAGTGATATATTAAGTGTTATATTAAGTGATATATTAAGTATTGTTATATTAAGTAATATTAATAAGTAATTTTATTTAAGGACGTATACACTGGGATTTGAACCTAAGACTCCCGGAGAAAGAGGATGAATTTTAAACGATTAGGTTGCCACTGCAATCCGGTGCGTTCCGTTGGAGATCCCGGAGTCCTCGTATTAGCGCCGAGGAAGGCCACCGAGGTGGTTTTAGTGAGGTAACAGTCCCACATCTCTCCCAGGGTATCTCTCCCAGGGTGCCGGGTATCTAATGAAGGTTTCACCCTTAAAACGAAAAAAAGGCTGCCACTGCAATATTGGTAACGTAACATTTCACGTGTAATCCCCGAAATAGGTTGGCAGAGGAATGTAGGACACTCCCACGTTTCACGTTAACAATAACGTAAACGTGTCTGGTGGCATTATTGGTAAAGTTTGGTAGTCGAAAAATACTCTAAATGGCGCCTCATGTTAGTTTTATAATTATTTGGGTTTTTCATAATCATAATCAAATAAAAATGTGATGTAGAATATATTTTACAGACTAAATTTATACGTAAACAAAGAAAAATATATCTTTTTGTTCATCTCATAATTATAAAATTTAAAGTATTTTTTTGTGCCAAACAGCCAGAAGTCATGTCGTTAAAATGGAGGATGGCAACTAGCTTACATAAGGAACGAGGAAATAATCAACAAAATATATTTTAAAAGTTATATTGCTGTTTATAGTTGAAAACATCGCTTTTCGAGTTTTTAAATTGAAATTACTTTAGTGAACACTTCTGGCCAGCAATAGAAAATATTCTTAGGCCAAAAACTATGGAAATTTGCTTCTAATTTGACTCAAAGGTTAAACCTAGTAATATATTGGAAAGATACACTATTAATATATGTATTATTGTGTATAAAAAGATTTGTAATTAGTATTTTTTATTTTTATATAAATCTTACTCTTTTTCGGGAAATAATCCTCGAGACTACTATATTTTTCTACATCGTCTGGATATGTGCCCAGGGTATTGTAATAAGCTCACCACCTGTTCCTTAGTTTGAATTGAACGTAACTAGTGGAACGTTGGAGTGTACTACACTCCTCTGCCTACCTCTTCGGGGATTATAGGCGTTACGTTACGTTTTAATCCTCCAGATAATCTGGATAATGACTAAGAGCATTGGTCATTATTAGATAAGAGATTACGAACTATCAAAAATATTCAATATGGCGGCTTTATGAGTTTTTGCTAATCTTGTTAAGCAGATCAAAGACTTTAAAGATTTAAGGCTAATTACTTACTGCATAGATATGCAGTAAGTAATTAGCCTTGATGCACACGGTACATGACTTTACGGACAATGCTAGATTACCGAAGGCAGTCTTTTTCTCCGAACTCGGCTGTGGTAAGCGTAAGCCAGGTGGTCAATACCTCCGATATAAGGATGTTCTGAAACGTCACCTAAAATCCAGCGGCATTGCGGCGCATACTTGGAAAGAGCTCGCGCAAAAGAGATCGGAATGGCGACGAGCTATTAATTCGGGCACAAAGCTTTTTGAACACAACCGCCTGAATGATCTCGATACCAAACGCCAAGTTCGGAAGACCCGACCTAAGCCGTCTTATGTATATACATACGATAAGGACGGGAAGCTCTGTTGCATATCGTGTAACCGATTATTTAAGGCCAAGTTTGGCTTTGCGAGTCATATCAGAGCCCACGCCAGACGTACTGTCAGTGGGTCGCCGTAGAGTCTTGGAGGTCATCATCATCACAGGACTTTATGAACCGCAATGTTCTTACCTATTAGTCTAACGATTCTAAATCCGAACGACTTCATTCAGTTCTGTATATTCATTCGTCTTTTCGTACATAGCCTACAATTAGTTTATATTGTAGATGTTTAAGATAATAAAGTTTCTTAAAGATAAAAAAAAAGTAAAAAAGTAACTTCACGCCTGTAATCCCCGAAGAGGTAGGCAGAGGAATGTAGAACATTCCCACGTTTCACCA
>DWFO01000846.1:0-17965 GCA_018246595.1 Mimoniades nurscia nurscia
TTTTATAGACAAAAATGTATATTTGCAAATCGAACAAATAAATCCATATTATTCCCCTGGCTATTTTCACGCTTTTCCCTCTGATTTCTCGGCGTCCTGTTCAGTGTAGTTATATAAATCTTTTACTTTCCCGTTCCATTCCAAGTTCACGTACCATGTTCACAGTCTGTCCAGATCTCTGGAGCAGTAACTAAAACCATTTGCTGAGTCCTACTGAGTACTGACTGCTAGTCCGACTGACATTTGAAGCTGATTGCTATAGTCTGCAAATATTCAACACCCTAATGACATTGAAAACAAATTTCCTTATTACAAGATTATTTGTGTTGAAGAATAAAATAAAACTTGCTTAGAAAGATTAGATTAACAAGAATGATAAATAAAACTCTGCACTCATTGGGAACAATTTGAAAGTGGTGTGGTTTAATCAGTGCTGAGCGGTACCCTAAACCATAACTCATAGCGGGTTCTGTAGCCAATAATTAAGCGTGCACTGAAGCAATAAATCAGCCGTTATCGGCAACTTCGGTATTTATCGCCTCCGAATTGTGTGCCCTGTAATAATCGCACTCTAACCGATTTCAATGAAATTATCATTCAATAATATACGATAATTTTTAGGTTTTTGTTTTTAGATTATAGATATCATATTTAACACAATTAGGTATACATTATCACAGAGTAGTTAGTAATAAATTAGAGGCAACGATCATTATATTTTTGTTGAATAGTTGAGAAATTGAACAGAAGAATGAATAAGAAAAAGGCAATATAAGAAGAATAATAATAGAAGTTACAGACATAACCAAAAGAAAAGTAACTCAGTACATTGTGCTCTGTTTATATTCTGTATACCTACGTTTATATAACTGTAATGGTTCAATGGAAATTAAATTAAGTTCTGAATTCTTAACGGAAGGAATTGATTTTAAGTTATTAATTCGGAGACAGATGGTGAATGGACCTATACCTATAATAGGAAATATAATATTTCACGAATGGATCTAAAAGTTGTTAACAGACAAAATAAATAAATTGTATTGTCACATCCTTAATAACTTTTATTTATTGTTAACCGTATCTATGGGTGCACACGGATTTCTAAGTTAATTTTATATGTGAAAATCTGTTATTTCTAGTAAAATTAATTTTCTATAGTATGAACTACTGTAAATATGCCTTTTTTCATTTTTATTTCATATTCAGGTAGCTATTTTCACTGCGTAGAATAGATTACAATACGTAATACTGCCACCTACCGGGTAAATGCCGTACCTTTGATACACCTTGCGTCTATACGCCTCAAAGGTGACGTTATTCACCGCCAGATGACGCTTCTATGAATCAATACAAGGTTAGCTGGAGTACGTATTCTTATGTATCAATAAAAATACTAATAACCATAATATACGTCAATATATATAATTTACTAAACCAAAAATACAGGAACATGTATATAAAATGTTCGTGTATTTTAAAACGGTTCGCTGTAAAGTTCGTTGTTTATCTTGAATATTAGTCATTTCATAATATTCTGTCGTATGAAAATATTATTTATACGTCGATTATTGTCACTAACCCTATGTAAGATATTGCTAAATCCTCTATTAACTTAGTCTATGAACTCCGCCCAGTCGTTTATCCGGCCATAAAACATAAACTATTGGTCAGTTTAATTTCCGCTTTTCGATATCTCAGCCCTTCCGATTCTACGTTATCTTATTTCTGCTTTGTAAGGGGTCAAGAAAGCGTAAATTGAATGTATGTATCAGGAAATTACATGCGTAAATAGTAGAGCTAATCGCGGATCCTTCGTAGTGGAACCTCAAAGTATTCTAAAATTTTAAAATTGAAACACAGATTCACGGTCTAGTGGTGCTATGAACATGATACTGATGGATCAGTCAGAAGTATCCGGATCCGACAGCAGTCTAGGCGATGCGAGAAACAGTGCTCAGCAAACGCCAACATACGCGTGGACATCGTAGGAAAAACCTCCAGTGGGCAGTCCAGTGTCCAACAGTGAATTATGACAAGCTGATGACGATAGTGCATGTATCTTATCCTTGATCTCGTTCCTATCACTCTTCGAGTCTACGTTCGGATCAAATAACCATTTGTGTGATATGAATTTATTTATATGAACTATGCGGATGATGACAAATGCGCCTGTCGCTTGTAAGGAACCGAGTAGGGTTATATGTGTTAGAAGTAACCGGATCGGATGGCCAATTATATAAGGATTGACCTTAGCACGCGAACTGAAAACATTTCCTTTACGTGGACGTAACGCAACACAGGATACGGCGGTCGCTGGAGCGTGGCCGCTGCGCGCTCCATTCAGGATCCGTTGGCCAAAGCGAAGTATTCACTCACTGATACAACATATATTTATACGTGAATAGAGCGATGGAGCTACTGTTTCGGAGGTTAGACAATTTCTCGTGTTTTGTGTTTGCGAATATCAGCTAGTGGATTTGTGTATGAGAGGCATGAGTGTGGAGACCCAGGGAGTGTCAGCCTAGTGAGGATAGGGTGTGGCTACAACTCTTATTTATAGTTTGCCGCTTCTAGGCAAATAAAGGTTTTGTTGATGGCGGTGTGCTCGTTCGATCTGCGTTATTTGGTGGACTATTGGTGTCGTTAATTCGTAGTACCAATGCATACGGCTTTCCCAATTTTATTCGTGCAAATGTTAGTCATGTGAAAAAAAGTTAATTTGCACCTTGCACCTATCAGAACTTTTCCGTCAAGACAGACGAGTATGGATCAAAAGTCTCCGAACTTGTACGCATGTACATGAGAGTGAAAGAAGCAGATCATGTCTGTTAGAATTAAGATTATTTAGCACTTGATGCTCTCTGTCCACTCGGTAAAGGACCGGGCGTAATGATACAGAAATAGTAATTATGATAATAGTTTATGAAAAAGTTAATACACACATATTATATACTGCCTCGTTGGTCGTGTTGGTTGCAAGTGCAACTGCCGAACGGGAGATTCTGGGTTCGATTCCCGGGTCGGGCACTACTAGATTTTCTAATTTAGATTTTCTAGTAGTGGTTCGGAGTCTGGATATGTGCCCGATGCATGGCAATAGGCTCACCACCTATTCCATAGTGGGTCGTAAACGTAACTGGTGAAACGTGGGCGTGTTCCACATCCCTCTGCCTACCTCTTCGGGGAAACGAGCGCGAAAATCTTATTGTGTTATCCTACGATGACGCGAATCTTTCTTCTAAATACTTTTGTTGGTGACTACACCAAAACTGTGCGAAGACTTGATGTCGCTTCGAAATTGTGATCAACTTATAGAATCTTAAGCGGTTTAATGCCAAAAAAAATCCTCTTTAACACCAATAACATTTTCTAAATCATCATTATAATTCGCCTATTGCAGTCAAATGCTGGACACAAGCCCCTCCTCAGGTTATGCTCGTAATCCCAACGCTGGGCATTCGGGTGGGCAGCGATCGTAGAGCCCAGTTTCTTGCACCATTTACGCTGCTGTCCACATCCGGCCAGAGCGTTTAGCTTTGTCAAGGCAAGACGCATCATACAGCGATCTGCAACTTTCGAAATGTTTAATATTAAATACGTACAAACAATTTGAATCTAGGTTAAAATGGGTGCTCCTTCTTGCCATCCTATCGAGAGTGAGTGGAGACCTGCTCTCGAAAGCCACCAGGAGTAAGGACGAGGAGAAGGACATAAGGAACAGCGTGTTCGACTTCATTATCATCGGCGGTGGTACTGCTGGATGTGTGCTGGCTAACAGACTGTCCGCTGTTAGCGATTGGAAGGTGAGATATCGACATAGCTATTTATTAAAAAACACGCAGAAATTATCCTCACATTTGCATGGGATCCATTCAGTCTGCCGCTTACGCTTACGTTATGATATACCATTACATTCATAAGAGAATCTAAACAACTTTTCTAACTCATTGTCACAATTTTGACCTGTGGTCTCCAAAAAAAAGCCCTTAGTTCATGTTAATATTGTATTTCTATGGTATTACTTTTGTATACATATATTAAGGTGGATAATATAGCGATTATTTACCATTAAATCAATATTATTGTTTAAAACGTTCATTTAGGTCTTAATCTTAGAAGCCGGAGAAGATGAAAATATAGACTATGACATCCCAGGAGTGCCCACCAAGGACTACAGACCAATCTTGTGGAACTTCAGAACTGAGCGGAACGGTTTTTCTTGCCTCTCAAGACCTGGAGGCAGCTGTGAGGTTAGGACTGGAAAGGTATTAGGTGGTTCTAGCGTAACCAATGACATGAAGTACACTCGTGGATCGAAGAAAGATTATGATGGATGGCGTACTGGAGCTGTGGGTTCAATTGCATGGATGTTTGACAATGTTCTAGATCACTTCAAGCATTCGGAGGATAATGGTAAGAAGAGATTCTTAATAAAAACACTTCTCCATATTGTAACTAACTCCTTCAAAGGTGTAAAATATCTCTTACTTGGTTAAACGTCTTCAAATTTAAAAGTAACATGAGTGTTTATTCCGTGGACTTATTCATTTAAAATAAAAAAGTATATATGATCCACCCCTTTCGTCTTCACTCTAACGATGGTAAAAATAATGTTGTTTCACAGGTGACTATGAAGTCTTAATGAATTCGTTATTTCACTCGCGCGGAGGGGAGCTGCGCGTCCAGAAATTCAAACATACAGACCGGTTCATGGAAATATTTACTACTGCATTTAATGAGATGGGTCTTCGGAATATGGATATCAACACAAATGCAGCAGAAGCCGTCGTTAATCACCAATTTACAATTGCTAATAACACTCGATTGAGCGCAAATAGCGCTTTTCTTATGCCTGTCAAACACAGAAAGAATTTAACAATAAAGACAGGAGTAACAGTGACGAAAATAATAGTTAATATACAAGAGAAAACAATAGATGGTGTTATTTATGAAACAGAGAAAGGAAAGGAACGCATGGCCTATGTTAAAAGAGAAGTAATATTAACAGGTGGAGCAATAAATAATGTTAAATTATTGCACTTGTCAGGAATAGGCCCAGCGGTAGAACTGAAAAAAGTTAACATAACTTCATTGATTGATTTGCCGGTTGGATTGAATTATCAAGATCAGGTAACGACCGGTGGATTAGCATTTATTTTGGGAGACGTTGCTCCCGTCAGCGAGAATCAAATAGTCAGCGATTTTAAAACTTATTTTCAAAGTCGAAACGGGCCTCTAGCTTCTAGAGGTATTAGCCAAATATCTGCTTTTATACAACTGTATGAAAATAACAATGCTCCTGATGTCGAACTTTCTTTGGAAGGAAACTACATTAGAAGTGATAAATTTATGCTCACTAATATAAGCGTACATAGTACCGAAGAAACAAATATGCCATTGCCATATTATAATTTAGTAAACATAAACCCAGTACTTCTAAGGCCTAAAAGCAATGGAAAAGTAACTTTGAATAAGCGCAATCCTAAATATGGTAGACCAGTCATTCAAGCAAATTTATTAAAAGAATCCGAAGACTTGGAAATTCTAGTCGACAGCATTGATATTGCGTTACAGTTGCTAGATACAAAAGAGATGAAAAAGGCTGATATAAAGTTTGCTCCAATAGATTTATTTCCCTGCGACCGCTTGAGAAATAGAGAACAATGGAATTGTATAGCCAGGCATTATACAAAAGCTATGAGCAATCCTATAGGCACTTGTCGAATGGGAGAAAATAGTACAGATTCCGTAGTTGATTTCGAACTAAGAATGCATGGAATTGAAGGCATACGTATAGTAGATGCTTCTGTAATGCCAACACATGTGCGAGCTGGACTGCTTGGGCCAACAATGATGATTGCCGAGAAAGGAGCTAGTATGATTCTGAAAGATTGGAAGGAAAACAGAGGACATTATTACAATAAAAAATAAACACCGTTAACTATTTATGATAAGTAATACTATAAGATATTTTTTATTATTTAATAAATAAAACCATGAAACCTTAATACCATGTAGATTTTATTAAATCGCTCGCTTTTTCAGCTATCATGATGGTGGGTGCAGCTGTCGATCCTCTCGGAATTTTAGGCATTATTGAAGCATCAGCAATTCTTAAATTACCTACGCCATATACTCTCAAGTTATTATCTACGACTGATTCTGGATCTTTGGGTGGGCCCATCTTACATGTACCTACATAATTTTGCAAGGGAGCAGAAAAAAATCTGATAATACAGAACCAAAACTCTTCAGACACTTTTTCATGTTCTCTACATTCATTATTCACTATAGGCCGGGGATCAAATTCGAATGCTGCCGTCTTGAATACTTCGGTGTCAAAAAGTTTGACCGCCTCCTGTATACCTTCTAATAACTTTTTCTCGTCTGACGCATCTTTTAAAAAGTTGGGATATATCAACGGTACTCCAAATACGGGATAAGTTGCGTTTAAAACAATCTGTCCTCGACTTTTCGGGGTTAATAGCGATATACACATGTCAAGTTTATCGTAGTACATATTGGAATCAAGGCCACGAAATCTAACCTCAATATCCGGAGTACCTAGGACGTCTGATATGCTTGTTTCAAAAAACGCAACCACTTGAAAATTTGCTGAAAGGGGTCCAGCACCTTTAGCGTAATACATACTTATATCTTTCAATTTTTCTGAAAATTTTGAAGTAGTCGCTGTTTTGGTTAGTTTAATTACTGGTAGACACACCGACAAGTGATCATGAAGGTTGCTACCAACCGGTAAATCATAGTATACTTGTATGTTTAGGTACTCTAAATACTCCCTTGGTCCAATCCCAGACTGCATCAGTAATTTCGGTGAGTTTATCGCACCGGCACTGACGATTACTTCCTTATGAGCCCGTGCTCTGAATTTTGTACCATTCTTTATATATTCTATACCTAAAGCTTTCGTACTGTCTCTATTTTCTTCGAATAATATTCTTGTTACTAAAGCTTCACTTATTACTTCTAGGTTCGTTCTTAATTTTTTTATAGGTTCTATAAAAGCCGTGTATGTACTAACTCGTTCGCCCATATAAGACATTGTTTGTATTCGCATGAAACCCAGTTGACTCCTACCATTTATGTCTGTATAATTATAACCCAGCTCATTGAAAGCGCTGAGTAAGACATCTACGTTATCATCGACATACGTATACCTCCCGACGTCCAGAGGTCCTTGAGTCGAGTGATAGAACTTGTTTTTGGAAATGTCTTTGTCATAGTTTCCTTCTGAATATTTGAAGTATGGAAGGATTTGACTGAAACTCCAACCATCATTACCATTGAGGGCCCATTCGTCATAATCCGCTGGACTGCCCCTAATGTATGCCATGTCGTTGATAGACGAGGTACCTCCGAGAACTCTTCCCTGAACTACTTCGCATCCCTTTTCAGCACGATTCTGGCAAAAGCTGAAATTCATTGCCATGTACAATAATTTGTCTTGACAGACTGTTAATTTGTTATTGCGAGAATTTAGAATGAATAAAGTAAATTATGAATGTAATATATTTTATAGCTAGCAAATATAAAACTCAACGGAAGTTTCATTTCGCCAATTAAGTAACACACAACTAAACCATATTTATACACAATAACCCTACCAATATATACAGTACTTATATTAATAGTAGATGTATAAGTTATTAATTTACCCCTTTTTAGGTCTCATAGAGTATTGCCAGTCTAGACTGGAGCCCTTAAACTCACTGGTAAGTCCCGGGATTAGCGTCATTTTCGGTTCTACAGGCCCAGCTTCTACCAATAAAACCTAAAAACAAATTCAAGGGTAGCCGATTTTAAAATAGCTGACGAAATATACATTCCACTTTTGTACGAATAATTACATAATACGTATATTGCAATAATAAAATTTGTAATAAAGCGATCGCATGTAATTACACTACAAAATGAATTTTACAAAACGAAATGCTTCATAAACAAAGGCATCATTCACATGGCGACTTTAATAAAAAATACACCAAAAGCATTTTACACGATGACTTTGATGAAAGATTAAATGGAAATATTTGTGAGTTTAAATAAATCATGAGAACAGTCATGAAACTGTTAAACAAACTGATAGAATGAAAATTTATTAGCTCTAGGCGCAGTCCTACTATATCGATGTAATTCATCAAATTAGAATATCCATCAGTATCACTTTCCACTAGGATATACTACATATATACATATGGATTAGCTTTCGTACCTTCCACTTACGATTTTCCGACAGCCGACTGGCCAGCACGCAGCCCGCTGTGCCGCCACCAACAATGATAAAGTCATATTCTTCTTCCATCTCTGTACTCTCCTCTTTGTATCTTTCGCCTTTCGTCACTTTATACCGCGAGAACGGTCTATAGTTCTGAGTGTGTCCAGCCCCAAGCTGCCGCGCAGGTTCCGTTCGCATCGCGCCTGTGTTCATAATTTCTTCCTTGTTTCTCCCGAAGTAGTTGGGCTCCGATCCAATGTGTCCGTACAGGGTGTGAATGAGGGATATAAGCAGTATAGCGGTTGGAGCGCACTCGATTCTGCCGTCACATATTTTACACAAGTCGTCAGTTGCATTGGAAGCCGGTGTCATGGCATTTTTCAATCCTATCCTCGAAATTCTCCTTAACAATTAACAACGATTTAAAATAAGTGTTCTTAAAATTCTAAATTACATCCGGCTTTGAAAATATTTTCCGTACCATTATTAACGTTATCGCTTTAATACGTGGTCGAGGCACATATTATATTATTAAAATTCAATATGATCCCAGTGCCGTGCGCACGGACAATCCACAACGCAAAGTTGGTAAATGTGCGACCTCCAGTATTATTATAACGAATGCTCCGCGACTGGTGAATGCAGTGACGTCACCGCATTCCAAGAAAAATTATACGCGCATAAATGTGTCGCCGGTCCGTCCTTCCGTTCGTGTCGTTAGTTTTAATATATTCAGGAACTCACTTTGTAATATGTTTTTACATTACATGCATATGTGTAGCAATGCAAATATAATTGCAAATAATAATATAAGATATTGTAATGTAAAGAACGCTTTCTTTGGGCACAACCAAGAAATAATTATTGCCTACGTTTTTAGGTTAATATATTTTTCTTTTAACAGTTTCAGCTTGCATTCTTGATTCTTCCGTTTGATAGTCCCAAAACCATAAAACACATACATATACATATAAAATACATCATTCATAACTTAGATCAAAAGAAATCAGAGAAAATTTCCAGATATTAAGGTAATGTTATTATCTGAATCCGAGGGAGACAATGTAATGTGAGCACTGTATTTTTTTTCAGGAAGGCATATTTGAATACGGACTAAATTATTAGGAAACTTTTGCGACTTAATAATATGGAATTCTACTGTTATTAATGAGACAATTAAAGAAACTGCCTGACTGCCTCTTTGGTCAAGTGGTTGCAAGCACAACTGCTGATCGAAAGGCCCTGGGTTCAAATGCGGATCGGGTAGTATGGATTTTTTTTAACTTAGATTTTCTATTATTGGTTCGTCGGAATATATGCAAATAGACCTCTGGGGATTACAAGCGTGATGTTACGCTACCTCTACAGATATTCGATGGAACCTACTTAATACCTAATTAAAACTTGTATCCCGAAAACAAGATAACAGAAATGGAAACCTATAAATAATTATAGAACTATTTTAATGTTTTTGTATAAATATTTTTATAACTCAAAAATTCACTATGTAAGTGTAAAGAACCACAGTCTCAGCTAGTCTGCGCGCAGTGTTTGTGTTCCAGGGGATGTTATTGTCAACGTCGGCCGCATTCTGTCTCGTAAAGCTGACGACTTCCAATAACTAAATCGCATTTGTGCCTTCCGTTTACAATTGAAAAAACTGCGAACTGTGGGTAATTCTGCAGTTAAAATAATAACATGTGGTATACGGTATACAGTATACCGCGTGATGTAGCCTTCGTTTTGTAAGAACGAATAATATTCTAAAAACAATCTTTTTGTACTGTATGTAAACACTTGAAACGAGTTTATCTTGCTTGTTCATTAGTGTTTGTGAAATTATAGGTAATTTGTGAGCGGAGGCTTGAACTTTACTCTTTCCTTTCAGCACCGCGATGGTTTGGTTTTTATAAATAAGTTTTTGAAAGTATCGTTTGTACAAGAAGATCTAGAAGCTTAATATTTTTACATCGCAATAATTACTCGAATTCTGTAACACATTGTTTTTGATTTTCAAACGCCTGACAAAAACAAATAGCAAACATTATATTACCATTTATTGCTCAATTATAAATGTAAGGCGCATTCAGTGTAATATTACTCGAGAAATCCTTTGCAGATATAGTAAGTGCATACGGGCGTTTTGCAGCACAACAAAGATAAATTAATTCACGGGTAACTTTCTACGTTGCTTTAATAACGAATCACCGAAACGGCAGTGTAAATTAGGAATTCATGAGTTACGGTGAGTTTATGGCATACTCATTATGGCAAACCGTAAGTTGGCTGTTTGATGGCACCCTTACGTACTGCCATTATTCATAACTTCACGACTTGTGCGATGGGGTGCACTATTTGATGTCATGCTTTGTACTTTTGTAAAACAAGCGAGAATTTATTATAATAGGAATGTTAATAAAAGTATCGTCTAGTTAGTCGCACCGGATTAAAATAATATAACATTAACACACATAACATAACATTAAGACACAGAAATTCACAGAATATGGTGTTACTGACGCATTTACAAATTTATAGTTTTACTATGCAAAGCAAAATAAAAAAAAACTCCTTTTACTATGCAAAGAAATGTCTGCAATGAACAGTTGATATAATTTCAAACATTCAATTTATCACCATTATTATGTGTGACCGCTAGGTCCCCCAAGTTGTAGGCACAGAACACCGACCATCAAATATCGTTGTCCTTGCAGACCTGCTGTGTTTCTGGATTCGTCACGCTGTTCATACTAGCCGACAGACTTTGGTTTTGACATAAAAGTACCTGTGTAATTGTAAGCGCGATGCCGGGAGTCGACAAAAACGTAATGTAAATACTGAAGTGCTTCCTGTCCCACACTGGCGCGCCGGGCTCCGGAGAAACATACAATTTAGCAACGTTTTATATAATAACATGGCCCCCGATAACTTCGTGTCGAAAGATAATTGCTTTATTTTACGCCATTCCTCGTTATCTTAGACGGTTTCTTTTTTCATTTTAATGCGAGACAATATTCTATCATGGTAGCGTTTCGTGGAAATTGTTTTAAGAGCGGTGATTTTGTGAGAGGTTGGATCATGAAAGGTGAATTAAGGGGGTATTATTTTAATCATTCATTACAGTGACATCCGGAGGAATAGTTTCGAGGTACACAAATAGTGATTTATTTTTAATATGTGTTTATCTCACTTTTGTATTTGGGTTTTTGTTGAAAATGAAATACGGAATAGGTTAATACATCACCATTTTAGGTTAGATGTTATGTTGCAACATATTACTTATTTGGATTCCTTTATGGGCGATGTTTCTTTGGTAATAATTTGCAACATAAAGTTTTAATAATAGATATCTAATATACAATTTATGAACACAAGTTATGTTAATTATTATAATTGTACCTAGTGTTGTATAACATGCTGTTTCAACTCAAATTGCGCTCAGGAAGGAAACGAGCGTTGCGCTTGCCAAAATATTACTATAATAAAACGAAATACGGCCATTATTTTAATTGAGAAATTAACTGAAGCCGTAGGCTACTGGCGCACTCGTCTGAACACAAGCTCCCTCTATTAAACAAGCAATAACACAATGAACCATAATTGTTATTATGGACCAATTCCGCGCAATACCATGCGATATTACATCGTTACGGAATAACCGAAACACCCCGAGGGCAAATAAAATGACCCTCAAATGAAAATATGACCGAAACGGCGTAGTAACTGTTCGTTTTAATTCGAACGAGTTAGATAGCTTAGCTTAGTGCCATCTATGAGCAGAAGTTCGAACTTTATTTTTAGTAGTTCCGCTATCTCTCGCCACGTCGCGCTAGTATCGTAAAAAGTTATAGCTCGGCTTAAAGCAATGCAAATGCATTTAGCCAATTGCTATTGATTTTAAATTATTGCTGAATTGCGCTGCATCGCCGATTCTGTTCATAAAGTCGGATTTGAGCCATCCACAGTTTTCGTATTGCTTTTTGGAACGGCGCAATCGGTTTTGTACAATTATTTTTAGTTTCTCGTGAGTACGTGAATTTACAAGTTCGTTTTATTAAGAACTACATATGAGTTTAACTACATTACTTGCTTTTGAATTGTAATACAATTACAAAACTTAATCAAAATCTATAACTTTACTGTTTATCTGAAAGAAAAAAAGAAGCGGATTAATACACACCCGGAGCCTCAGACTCCAATAACATGAAATTTTGCAGTCTTTAATATCGTTATTGGACTTTAAAACGGTTTAATAAGGCATTATATATTTAATAAATGTTCATTATTAATCTGTCCTTAAAAATGTCAATATTGGACGCATTAGCCTTATATTTTACAGTTATTCTTTTTTAAACTATCTCTGGGTTAACTTGATTTCTGCGTAAATTTTTTAACCTCATTTTTAGTCTTCCGTCGGCAAAGAGTATAGCGAATTTGATTTCTGAGCTAAAAGTTGTAGGCTCGACTTCTATTGCGAGCAAATGTTTTTCTCGACAAACAAGTTTATTAGGATGTATTTGAACACAAATATCTATAAGCAGCTGTTTAGTTGTCTGGCTGTCGTACCGTAGACTTCGTCTAGTTGACCGTCTGTGACTTGCCCTAAGAGATTACAATTATCATTATTTATAAAGTGCATTAAACTATAACAAACGAGGCAAAGCCGTGGTAACCGTCAACCGGTGGTCACTGGGCTCGAATCGATTAACCACTCGTCACGCCCCGCAGCGGGCACCACTGGGCCGCGACGGCCATCTTCAAATAATGACGACGAAATAAGCGGGAACTTCCGCTCGATGAGACACTTCAACAGGTAATCTACGAGTAGTACCTAACTATATGAACAACACAACTTACACGCCTTACAGTTCTCTATAATCTTTTATTCAGACAAGTCCCGGCAACGTCTCGTAAAGAGAAAGATGGTCTTGTCCCTGAAATTGAACGATCTTGACTCTGGAATCTGAAAGCGATCGTTTATCTGAAATCTAACATTAGATGTTGTCAACAATGTATCGAATAACTACGTATATGTTTTTGCCACGGATTCTTATCAACTTTCTCATGGAGGCGTGGATCATCTTTGTGTCCGGTCTGCGTGAGAGCTGTTGACAGAGCTGATTAATTACAGCGGCGTTGGAGCGAAGTGTTCATTTGAAACAATAACAGTTGAAAACATTCTGGCTGTTAGAGATGCGATCACATTGTTTAATATGATAACAGCTATTTAGACGGAATATATCCAAAGTTTTTCGTATGCATTTGACTTAATCTTAAATTTGGTTTTTATATTTTAGCGCCGAGAACAAATTCTTAAAGAAAAAATAATAATTTTAAATGGTAATAACTTCTCGAGTGAAATTTTTTTAAACAATTTCTTTATGGTAAAGGATCCTGATACCGCCTCGTCTTTTTAATTTTACTCAACTCTTTGTTCAACTATGTAGTATATATTTACATTATATATAAGTATGTTTATCAACTGATTGTTACCGTAGCACAAGTTCCGCCTAGCTTGGTATCACATAGTTCGATGTGAATGCGTCCTAACATACATTTTATCAATTCATTATTTTAAAGATTATTTCAAAACATATTCAAATTAACTCATGTCATTTCTCATTTTGAAATTCGAATACGGAAATGTAAAAAGCTGACAGCTACAGTTAGTTTCGCATTTATTATATTAATATACATAGATAAGGCTACAAGTGGTCGGCCCACACGGGGCTCGCTGTCGGACCTAAATATAGACAAACGAATACATTCAATCGTTTTTTTAATAAAGTTAGAAGTAAACCAGCGGACAGCGGTCGCGAGTAACCGCTGCAGCCAATAAACAATTACAATGGTTAGTCTAATTAACAAAAGTCGTCATGAGATTATTGGTGTTAAATTGTCCACGGGACGCCTTCAATATGTATTGTTAAAATTATTAATTCGGTTAGTAATGTTAGTACAAAGGCTGCACACAGACAAACACGTAGGTACATTAAAACTTTAACCAAATATCCACATTTACTATTCAGTTGTAATTGAAAGTATGTTGTCTGTAAGGACAAACATTTTACTTGGTACTCTGAATTGGTTGATTGAATTTAAAAGATTTAAAGTGTTCTGGAATAGACATAACGCCGAGGCAAATGTAGCGTAGGACATTCTCCTGTTAGGAGGTCTGACGATAGACGCAAAGTTGGCACTACACAGATACGAAGAGCGGGAAATGGAGATCAGTGGGGCGTGCTGTTGGAGAGGCGTATGTCCAGCGCTGGGCGAACTGACGATGAAAAGGTACATAAGAAAAGGTGATATACTAATGGAGGCATCCCGGCAACACACGCAGCCGTAATGGCGTGAAGCCTAGATTCCTGTTGAAGACGAGTGGCGAGCTGTGACGTTATCGAGCCACTTTCTCACCGCATTCTATACAACGCAACTTACAACCACGCACCACTTAAATGTGTTTAATTAAAGGCGATAATTACTTTTAAATTTATTAGCTCTATGTGTATATCGAGTCACTCATGAGTAACAGTTACCGAAAACGTAATAAATTAATAATAATAATAAATTTTTATAGTATAATAAATAACCGAAATACCGGGTCGTGGGTCCATGGCCTGTGGGTACATATTTGCCAGTAGAAAATATACACGAGCAAAGCATTATAAATACTTTCTATTATATATTATTGTCTTATGTCCTAATGATTTTCCTTCTGCGGCACCTTACAAACTGAAACGCAACACAACTACAACAGCTGTTCAGCGGCAATAACAGGTCAGTACCCTACAAAACGCGAACAGGAGACAGGGCAGCGTCAGGCCCTGAGCTTGTTGTCTAAATTTGTTACTTACTTATTTTCCAAAATGTATTTACATTGTAATCGTTCACGTTAATGTACCCTGGACTGTACTGGCTACGTACGACTATGCTATCGCGCAGATAAGGTCATTTGATCCTGAGCTAGAGCTTGGGATTGAAAAAAGTGTCTGTGATTTAATTACCTGCACTCTCATGAATCACATTTGTAAATAAGTACATAAACACCTAACATCACGCCTGCAATCCCCGAAGAATTTTATTAAGCAGAGCAATGTAGTACAATCCCACGTTACACCAGCTACGTTTACGTCCCACTATGCAGTACGGGATGGGCCTGTTGCCATACACCGGGCGCATATCCAGACTCCGAGCCACTACTAGAAATACTAAGTTAGAAAAACCCAATAGAGCTCGATCGGGGATTTGAACCGAAGACCTAGCGACCGGCAGTCATGCTTGCTACCATCAACATCACCATCGAGGCATACATATGTACATATAAATATTGATCGAATATACGAAAATATTGCTTAATGCGTGAATCGAACCCACAACTACCGCCCAGCAGGCACGGTCACTACCCACGAAGCGGCGGGCTATTGTAAGATTTGTATTTATTTATAACCAACTACCGGTCTGGAAAATGTTATAATAACCAACAGCGGCCGCGGCGCCGAAATGTGGTCGCGGCGGGTTCCTGTCTACGCCGGCACGCACGCCGCGGGCCTGCAACCTGGCAATTATGGTCCATTATCCCTCACTCTAGGGGGAATTCGGTAATGGATGCGTTTTTTAACGTTAAACACGGAATAGGAAAGTATCCGCATTTTGAAATATTTCGAAGTAAAATATTTTTACGACGTCCTGATTATTATTTTTAATATTTGATAAAATATGGAATAATTATTAAGTGAAAATTAAAATATTTGTTGAACATAGTTCCGCCCTCTACTCATACCGCTACTCAGTGTCTCTTCTTCGGAGGGACAAGGGAGGGGGTGACTCGGATCACATACATTTCGCTAGTGTTTTCCAGCATACATACTTTTATATATTTCACAATATGATACAGTTAGACACAGCCTTCATATGGTTATAAGGAACGCTTGAAGAGTGAATACGCGTTTTCTAGATATCGTATGCGTGTTCCGTCTTCGGACGCATCTGTGCTTTCATATTATATGTATGATTAAAAATTACGCGAATATGTGTTATAATAATAATACACATATACATATGTAGAAAACAGTAATTATTTTATTTCTATATTTAATAGTAAGGAACGTAACATCACGCCTGTAGTACTCTAAGAGGTTGGTAGAGCAGTGCAGTATACTCCCACGTTTCGCCAGTTACGTTTACGTCCCGCTACGGAATAGGTGGTGAGTCATATCCTTATTTGGATGGAGCTTCCCGAATAACTTTTTAAAAAAAAAAGCATATGTAGGTATATATTTTTTGCGTTCTCTCAATCGACAGGCAAAGCGTAAAATTAAAAATGCACGGATAACCAATCAGAGTAGAAGGTTTATTTAAAAAAAGAACATAAATACGTTAATTATTGTTATTATAAAAAGTGGCTACATTCGAGGTATTATTTTGACGTATGATGCAATGATCCGCCGACAGTATCGGAGCGCAGGTGTTTATAATCGCGACACGTGGGCGTCGCTAATTGGACTGTGGCTTTATTACCGATGGTAGTAACATGTTTCCAATGAATGTAATCAGATAGTTTATATATTTGGAAATATATACGTCTTTATAATACACTATACCGATTAGAAAAATGGTTTCGACACGTAAAAAGAAAGGTAGATGAATTGTATGTGATAACAAGTATGAACCGTTAATATTGACAGACGCTGGGGCCCAAGATGAGTAAGACTCACCTATCTGGACCAACGTCAGGGCTGTACTTGTACTGATATTTGGCACGCAGTACTGTCTGTCTACCCCGACAGGAATCTAACGTGGTATAACAATATTTGAAATTTTTTATGGTGTTAACGCTAAAGATATTTATGATCGTAAAAAATCCGAATAGACTTCCTTTTAGGTAAGTACGAAGCGCTATATTTTTACAAAAAAAAAAAAAACGTTAATATAAATCTCTTCCTGAATATACTTATTATATCAGCCTTTATTTTATATGCCTGAAAACAGCCATTGAATCGCCACGTTGCCTTGTATTAATTTATTATGATTTTATTAAATAAAATAAAAAAATTAAATTGTCATTCGCCATTCCCCAGTCGTGTTTGACAATACTCGTTTTGCGAAAGCATTAAAAATGTGCCATACAATAGTCGCTATGCAAATTATCGAATAAAACAAATGTCGAAAATAGAATGACAGGACTTTATTAAATTCGACTTGTTGGGAGGCGGAGTGATGCGCAGGTCCACAGGAGGCTAATCGAACCGCAATAAATATCTGGCGAACCGTTGTGTGTCCATCGGAGCTCGTCATCTGACGTCATTACGTCATAACGGAAGCCACCGGGCACCGTCCGTTGTTCTCAATTATGTTTATTATAAGTCATTTCCGCCTCTGCTTAACATGATAATGCTTTTAAAATATTATAATTATCAGAATCCACTGACCGGCTCCTAGATCGAGAAGTTGGGCAATGTATTGTTGGATTTGTCGTACCCGATAGTCCCAGCTTGGAATCTGGACTTGTGTCCGGTGTAACATTAGACTCACCCTCTGTTCTATGGCGGGAGTTATAACATAATTGGTGAATACTACTCTTCTGGCTACGCTTTCGGGAAAATACAGGCGTAATGTTATATTACAATATTACGGAATCTAATTCAAATTAAAATTCAAATCTCATTTATTCAAAATTGGTTCATAAGAACACTTTTTGTACGTCAAAATGATGCTACCACCGCTTCG
>DWFO01000847.1:0-17959 GCA_018246595.1 Mimoniades nurscia nurscia
TTGCCATATACCGGGCACTTATCCAGACTCCGAGCACACTACTAGAAAATCTAAATTAGAAATTTTTTAGTAGTGCTCGACCTGGGAATCGAACCCAGGACCTCCCGTTAGGCAGTCGCACTTGCAACCAACACGACCAACGAGGCAGTCAAAATATAGTTATGAGTAATTAATATGATCATTAATTAATGAAGGCTGCAGGCAAAAGCTGGATGCGGTAAGCCTAGGCGCGGGGAACAATGGCGCTCTTCGGTGGAGGCCTACATCCAGCTGTGCATTCAGATAGGCTGATGATGATGATGATTAGTTAGATTCCTTCGATGTGGATTCTGGTTCAATTTCACGCTCGCTCTCGATCGCTTAACAATACCTGTGCGTCTTCGGTCCGTTCAGTGAGCGACAGATCGTAGCAGTCGTTCTGTTCCACCTCCCCTTGACTGTTCTGAAGGGAGTTGTCCAAAAACTCTCTAGCGACATCTGACATTTTAAAAGGATTTTTTTAAATGTAATCTGTAAAATAAAACGTTTGTGTTATCCAACAGATATCCTTCGATTTGTGTTATCCAACAGAGTGTTTTAAATAGTGTTTCAACGACACAGTCTTAGTGAATCCGTTTGCTTTTTTTAACTCTGTTTAGAAAATTTTAATTAATTTTAATTATTTATAAATATCATTAGTAGAAAATAGTGCTGATATGATTTTATTAATTAAAAACAATATTTTTATAACATAACAAGTATGTCTATGTGTAAGTCTGGGTTTTTATCTTATTTACTTAATCACAAACACATCCTTTTCAAGAACAGTAAAATCTGTGTAAGTACGTTACCTTATAAAAAAGACTTGACTCATACCCTATTAACGAGGGTATGGTCATGGACAGCGATTATATTATTTCATCGTCAGTCACCCCGTTTTTAGAAATTCAGATTGTATGTTATTAGATACTATCATCACTAGAAAATTTATCTTAACATTTCATTGACTTTTCTTACGTCAGGAGCTTGCCATGAAATATTCTTTTATATTCTCTTTATTATACTTCACCAGTACAATTTTACGTTAGTATATATTAAAAAAAAACATTTTTTATCAAGGGAACACGGTTAGCACATTATTCCGTAGTACGAGTAATTTTGCTACATGGGTGTGAATGGTATTTATATAGATAATACTAGTGGGAGACCTGGTTTTAACAATTATAAAATTGTCTACTATAGACGTTTTAGAATGCAGATCAAATAAAAAAGCTTCTTTTCTATTTCTTCTTTCGTTGTTTGGCTTAATTCTTTTGTCATTTCAAAACAAGCATTTGTTATAGTTTCTAGATTTTTTTGGGTTCCCCTTAGTTGCACACCCCCAATATCAAAAACGAATACGTATTTATAAGGATAAGTAGTAGAATTGTTTTGTAAATTAACTTAAATTTGAAAGACTATTATGTATTTCAGATGTACCTACGCGTCATCCGTCTTTCACACTTGACCAGTAACGAATTAAATTATCGAGTTATAAAAACTGTGCTCAAATAATGACAAATTATTAAGTTAATTCGGTAGCCCGTGGCAGAGTCAGTTGAAAACATTTTTTCCTATCCTGTTTCCTTCTTTATGTCATTCTTTGTGTGGTCTGTGTAAAAAGGCGCGAACCGCTGGATGCCATTGTTCGAATTCGATTTGAATTTGGAACGTAGACGTCCCGCCGTTTCATTATTCGCGGGTACCCATGTGAAAAACTTTTATTATCAATTGATTTGAGATTTTTTTTGGATCATAGAATCGTGTTCTTTTTTTTAATTAATAGTAATTAAGTTAAGTTATTAATTTATTGTTTGATATAGAAACCGAAATTGTGTTGTAATGATTTATCTCTTTAGATATCAGTTTTGACTACTTTAAGGTCTAGAGTACGTTGTATATCTTACTGAAGCTAAAGCCCAAAATATAAATATAAGTAATATAATCATAATTATGTCTTCAAATTTATTTAATTTGATAATAGTTATCACCTTTTAATTGTTATTAGCTGGACGACCGAGCTTTGCTCAGATGATATTAAAGTTAAATAGTTTTTGTTTTCTAGGCAACTCCAAGTGTAACCGCAGGTTAATAACACACATACTACAAATTACAGGTACTCAAATCTGTACTTAAAATACCTACTCAAAGCTGTACTTTCGTTTCTTAAAGCTCATAACAAAATAAAGGAATTTTAAAACACTTCGTTCTTTTGTTGTTGCGTAATTGGTACTAAGTTGCTTTAGTACCTACTTTATTAGGTTACTCCTAAGAAAGTGCTAACAGAAATGATCAAATATGTATTTTTTTTAAGTCTAAATCGATTATATCAGATGAGTAACTTCAAAACCGTCGAGATGTCAGAAAAAGTTTCAACCCCGTTGGATCCCCCTGATGGTGAAGAAGGGTGGGATTAGCTGACCCCTACATGGAAAATTAAATTGTCCAGCCAAATTTTAAGTCGATTGGACGCAAAGTAAGTACCCGAGACATTGTGATAAATGCATTTTTTTCATGTGAAAACAGATTATCACAAAGATGTCACATACCTAGAGTATACCTTATAATAATAAAAAACCTTCCAAATACAAAAATTCCTCAAAATCATTAGAGCCGTTTCGGAGATTTCTTTTACACATATGAGTAGATACAACAATTGTTTATATTGCATACAACATGTTTAATATTAGTTATATTAGTGTGGTTTTAGTGAATTATTTATGTAACAGCCAGCTTGAAGGGTTCCTGATTACTTGAATTTTAAAATCTGCAAAATTCATAATGCTTTGAGGAAATGTATTGATGGCACTCCCAACGAGGACAAGCTAACGACGTGCAATTTTAACAAGACAATGACAACCCAAATTATCATGCATTACCGGAGCTTGATGGCTTAATCGGAGCTTAGTGATGAGTTGAGAATAAGGAGTGTAATAAAGAGAGAGTAATCTTAACACACCATTAAGTAGGATTACGATTATTTCACAATAAGATTTGTATATTTGTTCATTATCATCAACTCTTTTATCGTTCTATGGGTCTTCGCCTGAAATTATAACGGCCAAAGCCACAGACAATTCAAGTCAAGCAATTATTGGTTGCATTAGGGCAGTGCTGTGGCTGTAATAAAAAATATACTTTCGATTTTTGTCTTATTATTAGAAATATCTTAAATATAACATAATTATTAAATCAAATATAACACATTACATAATTCAAGATTGCAGTTTAAGCTGTAATGAGTCGAATCGGGCCCGACTTTTTGACAATTACTTTAAGAATCAATTTTGAAACTAATTTGAAAAATCATTTAAATTGATGACATTTTATGTTATTTATAAATGGGAATTTTCTGATGTTATAAAATAGTCTGATACGTAAAATAAGATAAAAAACGTTTTTAAACGACAAGATCAAGAGACGCACTAACTATTACACAACCCTATTTAATAAATACCTAAATAAATTAACCAAATACCTATTCAGTTTCGTTCAAAATAGCTGAGTTACTTTTGGTTTCACACTGGCAGTTCTGTCTCTAGTAATTTAGTTTGGTTGAATTCTGTGTTGTTTTTTTTTAATCTGTCACTTTCTCGGCAACTGTAGAGGCATGCGAATTGGTTCCAAACGAAAGTGAGCCAGTTTTTTTTTCAAGAATCAATCAATGTTTTTTGCGCTGGCTACCCCGCGGTGGTCAATGGTCACTGAGTAGGGTTTTCGCTTCTAAATTTCGAAGTTGCAGTCTGGAAATAAGTTTAAATCAATAAAACTGGTTGTTACGCCGTGTGTTAACATATATTTTTTAATTTGTCACAGATTATATACTGTATTGAAATTGTAATGAATTTTAATATCACCCATATTCAAATTAACGTATTTCATTTTCCGGATTTTGTTCCGCTAAGAATAATAACAAAGTTTACAATGTAATCTTTTTAATTGAAATTATAATTATAGGTTTGCAACATCATTCTTTTTCGTAATTATTTAAAAAAAAAAACAGATCCAACCGATAAGTGACAACCCTATTTCACCCCGCGGGGCACCGCTACCGTGGTGACCGATGACGTGCGAAACTGACGGTATTCTTCATTTTTTCATTTGCCATTCGTCACATTTTGATGTAGGTCAATGTCAGATTGAAATTTTTCGCACTGATCAGCTCTTGATATGGAGAACTTCAGAGCTCATATTTGCGCTAACATTATATTTCGTTTTTGTAATATTTAATTCAATTTTCGACATCAGATTGTTTGATGCGATATATTTTTTTGGATCCATGAATATCTTTAAGACTGCTTGGAAAGTTTTTTTTACACAATTATTGGTGTTAAAACACATCAAATAAAAAAACTTTGCAAACCACTCTGTACTAAAATTGCGTTGTCGGTTGTCTTTCATTTTATTACCCTCACTTAATATTTTTCGTTTCGAGGCTTAAATTAACGCAATGAAAGTTCCGGTATCACGCCAACTTAATTCCTAATCTCATCAGTTATGTTATTAACAAAAATATTTGAACCCTCAGAAACTTTACTTAAATCACAAGCATGATAGCCAAATATTTGGCTGAGTTTAAAAAAGAATAAAACGCCCATATGTCAGATTAATAAATACGGTCAACCCTTTATTTACGGACGGGGTCGTTTAGGCCCCATTATAATATTTAATGCTAAACAAACACGGGATTTCTGCTTTTAAATGACTTCATTCGACTAGCAAACGTAATCGTTTAAATGGGTTCAACGTTAAAACGTATGGTTTGCGTTTACGTTACGCATAGTTTGATGCAGTTGTAAGTGACACATCTTAAGTTTGGTAACTTTTTTCAGTTTTGTTCAAATAACAAAATATTAACTTTCAAATAACGCCATTTATTTGTATTATTATAAGTGTATTTTTAATATCTATAATATGTCTTTTAAACAAATTCTTTTTTTTTTTTATTGGACTATTGGATTTAACAAGTTTATGGAAGTTGTGTGGTATTAAAGTATACTTATTAATTTAAAAATCATTAAAGAAATGAATAATCAAATGTTGTTACAGTTTTTTAATCTACAGCTGTCTGAGGTGAACGATATTTCTGTATAAATTGTATTGACGTATGAACTGTAACGTAAACGCACGTTAAATTTCTTTACCGACTTTCCGGTTCCCAAAGGGTTAAGTGTCCATTTAGTAAACTATGGTTTGTTCGCGCTTCGATTTATGGAAATTAACAACATTTAGGCAAACCGGGACTTTTGATGTGCCTTGATGATCCCGTTTTGTGTAGTTTTTTGTGGGAGTTACTTTTCATTCTACTAACTATCTTCATATGCCGTAAATTTGATAATGTCCTAATGTTCTCATTTAACATCGGCTTAAATTATTGTGTATCAAAGTGTTTCTATAGATCTAGTGAATAGCGAACCTAGTTACTAAATTGAATGTTTTAGCTTTAATTGTTATTAATTTGTCTGATTGTGAAAATAACTAAATATTTGTGTATATAGAAATTCGTCCATATTACCTACATCAGTTCTCGGGTTACCACAGCAACAGGCTTCGCCTAGCTTCATATCAGGTGACCTTGTGTGAAGATGTCACAGTATTATTATGTATTAATATACATTGTAAAATAAAACAATTCAAAATTTTTATATAAATCGTCATATACTTTTATCTTAATAATTAGGAAAATACGGCGTATAGAACAAACGAATACAATTAAATCATTCCATGATTAATATTTCTAGCATATTTCAGGTCTCTAAATGTTGCCAAAATTTTCCCAGTTTCACAAATACAAAAATAATTATATCTCAAATATTGGCGAACTAATAACGACGATAACCCTAAACTGTCAACCTGGTCATCCTCTGGCATGTCATTCATCGGTAATTAATAGACAAAACAGTTTGTAGGAACCGTCCTCTTGGACCCAACTGGTGGGTAATTTTCGAAACCTCAAAGCAACATATGGTAGTGGCAGACGCCATACCAACTGTCGCATTGCCCATCTCGCTTACCCTGATCGGAATTACCATAAAAAAGACAGAGAAACAACATTCATTAGTCGGTAGTGCCATCATTTGAATGTGGAATCGCAAAAAAGTGTATTGTTTGTTGCGCATGCGCCGAGCCACGTGCGCGCGCAGGAAGTAGGGTAGGCTTTGGCGCGAATTTGAGCACAATTCGAAATTTCCAAAAAGAAATATTCGAACAGGATATTGGGATGATAATCGTCGATACTTTTTTTCGCTGTTCAAGGAAACGACATATGGATTATGGACGATTTTATACACGTCCGCAGTTACGGGTTAATAGGACTGCCGACTCTACTACTATGTTGAATGTACCTACATATCTATATTATCTTCAATGTGTACATATAATGTTTTACACTTAAACATTTAGTTTCCATTTTTAAGTATGTACTAAGCATGATATTATACCATAGACGATTATGCAGTACTTTGTGAATAATATGAATTAATATCCTTGACTAGCTTTTGTCTCATCCTAAGGGAAATCTAATTTTAAAGTAGGGATCATATCATAATTAAAAGTGGATATTTAATTAACATTTTAAAATGTAATAGTAATTGCTGTAGGGATAAGAGAAAACGTTTTCAGAAAACGTAGAAATGTTACCAGAATGTTCTCTAAGTTTTGTTAAGTTTGTCAAACCGCATTTAGCTGACGAGGCAAAGTATGATTTAATTATGAGAAGCGATATGTTTCCTACATTGGGATATTAAGGGTTTTTGATGAAGATGAATTTATGCACTTTCTGCACTTTCCTTTATATGTAATACGTAACATACTGGCTGCAATCACCGAAGGGGTAGGCAGAGGAATGTAGAACACTTTCACGTTTCACCAGTTACGTCTACGCCCCACTATGGAATAGGTGGTGAGCCTATTGCCATACACCGTGCACAAAGTCATACTCCGAGCGACTACTAGAAAAACTGAAAATTACCGTTAGAAAAACTCAATAATAGATACCCGCCCCGGGATTTGAACCCAGGATCTCTCGATCGGTAGTCGCGATCGCAATAATTCCGTTCGTCGAATCATATTTTAATTCACAAATCTTCGTATTACTACTGTAACCTGATTTATTATTTTGTGCATTTGTTTATGTTTAAACATATTTATCTAAATTTTGTATTTTCTCCTTCAACTTCGTTATTTATTAGTTAATAGGTAGGTACTTAGCGCCTTATGTTAAATATTTTCAGTTTTAACTTACTATTTATGTCGTACATAGATTTCTTGTGTAAAAACAGATTTGATATACGAGAAAATATATAAAGGAATAAAAGGAGATAATATTAACAATGATGCATTTTGTTATAATAGTTATATCATATAAGGTACAGCAAAGTGGCGAGCGACATATGGCGGCCTCGTGCGCATCCCTTCTGCCGCACCCCAAGGACAGGGGGTCGCACCTGAGGGTGACTAAAGGCTTACATTAATATCATTGGACGAAATAGTAACTTTTAACTTACATATTTACTTGAAATTCCTAGTAGTGTTTCGAAGTCTTGATTTTCTGCCCGATGTATGTCAATAGGCTCACCACAGACCTACTCCATTATGGTATGTATAACGTCACTTGTGAAGCTTGGGTGTATACTACTCTCTCTGCCTAACTCTTCGGGGAGATTTAGGCGTGATGTTACCCTATTCTTACTTTAAAATTTCTCTTTTATCAGTCAGCACATAGAATGCTAACTACGTTACAATGTTGTATCTCGCTTCGTATCTTATGTGATCGGTTGTTTGAGCTTTATTATTGAAATTAAATAAAAGACACATCACAATTAAATATACATACTAGTGATGTAACGAATGTCATATTGTGAACATTTGCGAATGCGAATGCGAATATCCGCTACCGACATTGGTTACATCACTAATACAAACATACGTAGGTAGATATACTGTCACGCATTGGCTTTAGAAGGCATTCGAAAACTAATGTTTTCCACTGATCAAGGCCGTGTTAAACTTATTTTCTTATTATCTTAAAAGTCACCATTCCTGTTTATAGAAATACTGTACAATAATAGTAAGTATGTGTTAGCTATTCATACAACATAACACGTAGAATATTATAAGTATTCGTTTTTTTCACTTATATTCAATACCGATTACTGTTACTAAGAGTTTGAGTGTAACGGAATAAACTCACTTCCAAAATATCAAAGAGAATGCAAAATTAATATGAAAACAAATTGAGGCTCGAAACTAAACCACTCATGCGACATTTTAAGAAAAAAAGCGGAACGATTTCGGATGCTTTTTTGCTAAATTTTTACTAGTTATTAAAACGAATTAGCCAATGTTGTATAGTTGGAAAAAAAGGCAAGAAATTTATTAGTTTCCTAAACCATAAAATTAGTTGGTATCACCGGATCTAAATGGCGCAGGCACAGTCACTACTGTAGTGATAGTCGTTAAGATAGTTGTCGTGAAATAAGGGCGGTGCTTGTGTGTATTTAGATCGGCATAGCGTACGATTTTGAAGAATACATTCTCATTTATTGTCAATGCAGCTCGTACACGTTTACCGCTGGATGTGATATACGTTAACGTGAAATCACGCTTTTATTTTCGACGAGGTAGGTAGAGGAGTGTAGTGCACTCCCACGTCTCACCAGTTACGTTTACGTCCTATCATGAAATAGGTGGTGAGCCTGTTGCCATAGCCCGGGCACAGAACTAAACTCCGAGGCACTGGTAGAAATTTTATTTATAAAAAATATCCAAAGGTTAACCACTCTCTCGATCGGCAGTAGCGCTCGCGACCACTGAATCAACGAGACAGTCAAATACCATAAACGATTTAAAAAATAAACTGTCATTGTTATAATATTAGCTTACAAGAGCTCCACACTGGATACAGGCCTCCACTAAATATGCCACTTTGCACAGTACTCTGCTTTTACAATTCACTGCTATTATTTATGTAGATCCTTAAAAAGGTCATTTAATGGCCACTTGTTTTGGGTTATTTGTTATTTTTTACCGCAACTTCAAGCGGCCACCGTCGCCTAGAAATTAGTATACCAGGACATTCATTAATTTATTGAATTAAGAAAATAGTATACCTATACGTTGTCGAAATATGAAATATCAAACCAATATCAATACGAATCCTCGATATCAAACGTTTTACTTTTTCACAAGTTTCATTCCGAAACGCAAAGTTAGGTTAAAATTTTCCGTTTAACTAATACTCAAACTTGAGCTATTAAATCTTTCTAGTTGGCTTGAAGTTTTTCTCGGCATCTGTATAACAAAGCGAAAAGTTTAAACTGTCCATAGCAGTTAACATACCTAGGTATTTAGTTCACACCTTACGCGTCAACGTTTTGGAGACAACTTGCTCAAAAACAGAAAAGTTTATATTTGTCAATTTTTAAAATGTGAAATAGACTCTTAATCATACCACATACAGTTGAAAATAACTGGACATTATACAACAACATTGGTTATGTTCTACAATGGATTATAATTCGTATTATATTGGAAATAGAGTAGATTATTAGATAATGTTTGTAAGTAGACGTGAAAAATCTAATCAATTGTCACATAAAAAGGACTAAAGTCGTTTTGTTCAGCGTTTACTGTCGTGTGGACACAATAAATTTAGTTTTATGGGCTACAGGACGGACGAATATATCGATGGTCAGCCCTTGACTACTTAATACGATTGATAATGATTCAATTGTTTCGCTCTTTCTACCTTTATCTTGAACTTTAAAAGATAAAATAGAGTTTGCATATAAAAAAATACTATTAGCAATTTGTCCGTACAAAATAAATCACGTGTTAAGTTCTGATTGATTCTGATTAATATTTGTAAATAGAATAAATTTTTTATTAATTTTACTTAATATTTATAATTAATATTTAATACGTGAACTAGTGTGTTGTCCATATATAAAATTTAAGTATTGTCAGTTTGTCCATCATTGTTATATAAGTCTCTATCTCTTCAAATTTGTATTGTCTCTGTTTTACCGTTTCCGTTGTACAATGAAGAATTACTGTATTGTATGTGAAAGAACTGTATTGCATATAAAATGTTCAACAGATTAAAGTGATTGATTGACAGACAGACATATTTTAGACCATTAGAACCGCAAATTAATGTTAAGTGGCAAGCATCGATAGAAACTAGCAATTATTGATTTGTGGCAGTAAATGGTCGTTCAGTATAGATACTGCCTCTATACGATGGACGGGGCAGCTTATCCCAACAATGGTAAGCGTATTTGCCGGACTTAAGTATATTCACAAAAATATATTATCTTAGTCTTGTGAAGTAAACACATATAGGTTCTACAATGTAGCACTGTAACAATGTACAATGTAGCAATGTAGCTACATATCGCATAGCATCATAGTAACTTTTAGGACTATCCTATAATACATAAGTTATCACCATTAAAGCTTACCTTCGTATTCTCATAGTCAAGTAGGTACTGATCGAATGTAGTTTTGAATAAAGAACTTACCTAGCTTTTCAGATAAACAAATATTGTCTTCAATTATAGAAAAAAAAACCACTTAAGTTCCTATTCTCAGAGATGAATATTCTATGTCAATAAAGTGTATGTTCGATTTTGAAGTATATAAAAATTTCACTGAATAAAAGAATAAGCTTTTTTTATTAATTGCCAATATTTTGTATGTTGCGTTACCCGTAAATTCTTGTATAATCGATTAGTCAATAGCGTTTAGAATGCGAATAAAGCTTTTGAACTGAATATAATTTTAATAACAGTGTTCTGCAACCAGTTATTAAATGGTTGCGAAACATCAAAATAGATGGTTATTTGAAGGGCGGGAATGACCCACCCTTAACATTATGGATTTATTTCAATTTCAAATCTCGTTCTTATGGGTGGTATTTAATTGTACCACGATTCTTTTGTGTTTAAGTCGCGGGTGGTTTTTATTTTGCATCATTATAGTTTTCTCATTACCTATGGTGAGTTAAGATGATGGTGTTTGAGCCTGGATTTGTCTTCGATGTCTGTCATTAGGCTCGTTCAACACGTATATATGACACAACAGGTAAAACGTGAGAGTGCTACACTCCTCTGCGCAAACTTTCAAGGAAATACAGGCGTGACAATATGTCATCAGTTTTATGACGAACCTTATACAATAATAATAGGTTTTATATGTTATCGCTTTATCTGTACTAATATTATAAAGAGGAAAACTTTGTTTGTTTGTTTGGTTGTAATGAATAGGCTCAAAAACTACTGGACCGATTTTAAATATTCTTTACAACATAGTAACATAGGCTATATTTTATTTTGGATTTTTTATTTCCTTCTTCATGGTGCGTGATTCTGTATTTTATATAGAGTTGTCTGCAAAGTTTATCTCCTTTAAATTAAAAATGTTAGGTACTTACCAGTTTTAAGACCCACATTTTTAAAAATTACTTGTGTAAAATATCCTCAATTTCAAATAACAAGAGAAAGAAGCTGTGTTTGTGAAAGTATTTGCTGTATTAAGTCAAATTTAAACAACAAGGTCACATCTCTTGGTCAAGCCATGGAAGTTATTCTTTCCAACATACCATAAAAACCACGTCCACCCCGTTGCAACCCTCGGCGGCCCGCTTGTCCCAATCGATTAAGTTTTTGCCACACGCTTCCAAATAAAATCATAAATTTCAATACCGACGGTGGCAAAAACTGACCTCATATGATCCGCCTAAGGCGTGGCGCACTCGATTTATGTCTGTATCTTGTGGTCGCGTTGGGCAATAAATCCCATACAATGTTACAGAAATATTCACAATGTTCTGCGACGGTACTTCGAGGAGCTTTTTCATGGTGTAACCCAAAACTTGCTAGTTGTAAAAAATTCAAGTGAAAAACCCCCAACATTAAGAACTAGGGACATGTTTTACCATGTCACCATTGTCAATATTTCAATTTTCTCAGTTGTTGGTCACCTACTAGAATGGAAACGTTTAAAACAATTTTCTCCAACGGAACGGAAAAAGTTGCCTCTTTATCCGGGCATGCTCAGGAGTCAACTGCCCCGGGTGATCACAGACAGATGTCACCCCGCGTGAGTACTGCCTAACGCGGGGTGACATCTGTCTGTGATCGTCACCCTGGACAAGTACGAGTTGGTGAAATTCTGACGCTCTACCCTATTTAGAAGGGGGCAAAATTTGAATCCACAACCTCCGAAATGTAAGTCCTTTTTATATGAAAACGGAACGAAAGAATTTAATGAATTGAAAAGGGTTATGTTGGTAGGTATAAAATAAAAACATTGTAATAAAAGAGAGTGATAAAAATATAAACAAAGCATGCCAGATCCTTAAGAATAAAGATATTTTATACCGTCTGCCTACCATGTTAGCGTTCTGACGTGAGGTGACGATATAATAATTCATATAAATCGTGGTACATAAATAAAACAGTATAAAAAATGTATAGATTTATATAGTTTGTATGAATGGGTATGTGTGTATGTTTATATTTGTATGCATATGTATGTGTCTGTGTATATATAAGTGTATGTACATATATATGTATATATATGTATATATATATCTTATATTTTTGTTGGAGTTGGGTGAGCGCCTACCCCACACTCTCACCATCACCCAGGGTTGACCGGGAGAGAATGCCATTAGGCATTAAGTATGCCCATATTTACCCCTTAGTTTTAAGATGTTTAGTGCACAAGAATAAAATAAATAAATAAATACAACCATGTTTAAATCCGACAATTCCAGTTGTGTGGAAACATGTTGTATGTATTTTAATAACGGGTTACATCCTCTTCCTAAGGGGATAGAACAGTGCCGAATTATCTTGCAAAATAAAAAATAATCGCGAAATAAATTACCACAAGAAAACAGGAAGTCCTAATGAATTTAAGGAGGGACTGAAAATTATCTAATGGGCACAGATTGAAGGGCAATGTATTCTATTAGTGAATGTTCTAACAAGCTGTCGTTAAAAAGACACAACTTGTCGTTAAGGGGCAAGCGTCGCAAGTGATTTCGATATCTCGAAGCGCGAAAAGATTTCGAATCGAAACGATTTTTCAAAAATTGATTCTTTAAGAAATATCACTTATAAGATATTACATTAAAAGCTAATTATATTGATAGTAATAAACGAGAGAGTTAACAAACAACATGGGACCCAAATACTCTATTAATATAGATTAAAATACGTAATCATGGACAAAAAATTACATTAACATAACTGACTTTTATTTCAGGAAATTAGCATTGAAGTTTAATTAAAGAATAAGAACATAAAAAATGATAAGAGAAACAATATAATATTAAAAATTACAATTCATATTTTAATTGTTTTGAAGTTGTGGTATGTATTTAGTAATATGAAAGTTTTCATGGAAAGAAACGATAAGAACATTCGAGAAGAATCTCGAGATTTCATTCCTATGTCGTCTAATTCAATTAGTGATTCGCAAGCATTAGGACAGAAAGAACGAAGCCGCAAAGTTGTAAATTATAGCCTTCCCATCTCTAACCACGACTCTGTGGCTAATTTGACAGATAATGTGTCATTTCGATAATTCTAGAAATTATATGTGGAGCTGAAGCGAGTTCACGAACGAACGATTCTACCAAATTTAATCTGAACAAAACCATTTCACGATTAAAGTTTTGTAGTAGGTACGCGTATTGGTTTTGATAATTTTGAATTTTTTTTCATATTATATTTGCATAATAATATTTGCATAACAAAGTATTACGATATACATATAATATTACGAATTGTTAGAACAACAGACAATAATTTTAATTGTTCTAGATAACGTTGTTTGAAACCCAAAATGTAAGAAAGCAAACCCGTATCAAATAAAGAAAAGCAAATTTTATAGTAGAGAAGTACAAAATACATATTCTAAATTTCTAATAATATTTTTTTATCACAATATTTACAACTATTAATATGAGGTAAAAATCGTATTTATATGTATCCCTGGACCGTATTATATATTCCTGTAGATTTCAGGTAGCGAGCGTCCCCAAAAACGGGGTTAGAAAATGCAGAACAAATCAAATGAGTTGGCTGTGTTCATATCTCTTCATACACGTCTCGGTCGCACATTAAAACCGAATTAATTTTTTAGTTTCTAAGCAATTTTATGATACACCATGATAGATTTTATGACTTCATTTATAAATCTCTAGATGCCCGCGGGTGGATTATGCCTTTTGCGGTAGAGCAATTTGGGGAACAGGCGAAAAAGGGTCCGAATTTAAAGTGGACTTTTTTAATTTTCATTAAAAAAAAATATTAACAGAGCATGACAAACTCATTGATTTAACTATGTTTATTCCATCGAGCTTATTTCCTAATGGAGTAGGTTTTCGCTTATTCTATTTTCATTAAAGTCATCATAAGATTAAGGATGACTTCCTCGTTGGTCATTTTGTTTGCAAGTACGATTACCGATCAAGAGGTTCCGGGTTCAAATCCCGGGTTGAGAACTATTGGATTTTTTTGACATAGATTTTCTGGTAGTGGCTCGAAGTCTAGATCTGTGCGCGTTGTAAGGTAATTGACTTAATACCTATTCCATAGCGGACCGTAAAGGTAACTGGGAAAACCTGCGAGTGTACTACACTCCTCTGCCTACCTCTTTGAGTATAACAGGCGTAATGTTACGTAATCATAAACATTTAAAAAAAATAACTGATTTTGATATTTAAAAGATTGCCAGTGTTGATCACTAGATATGATATAATGAATTAATAATGATATCGATCCCATAACAGGCAAAGCCTTGTACTACTCCACAACCGTCACCAACAACCTATCCACAACTCTCGACTCATTAACCACTAAGACCAATCAAGTACAATGTATATTGCGTAAATTATATGTAATATGAATTACAATAAGCCAGTAAGATCGATACAAATGCATTGTCCAGTCACATTTTTGCCACTTCAGTCATAGCTTCCGGGAACGCGCACAGCCCATTGGCTCGTGCAAAGTGCACGGTTGGAAGTCCGGTTGATCGGCGTCCTTCCGACTGCGGGAGGTCTTGGTACTTGAAAGTTACGGTGTAAAATGAACATACAATAGTTATTTGGTAGCTGTAACATGAATCACATACGTTTCAAATTTACAGTTTACAAATATATAGAGGCTACAGTTTTGGAGTCTGGATTTATGATTGGTGTGTGGCAATAGGGGCAATTAATACATTCATGTAATAAATATGGGCGCAATGTTATGTTATTATGCTGTTTGTAACTTATTATAAATATATAAGAGCAGGACCTACATATTAACAGTGAAAAAATGAATGAATGATGGGGTTTAACAAATTTCCGAATATCGAAATGCGTAGGATTTGGCGTTGAGTTTTAAATTAAAATATTTATTCTTTATTTTTTATTTTATTTTGTACTCAATAGCCTTTCATACTCCATTGAACCCATGCGACAGCAATTACCTTTGCTCTCAATCATTTTACCTGATAACTGTACCACGCCATTCCTTGTACTGGTGTGCCAAATCATAACTAGACAAACAAAATAATTAATTAGCCCATAATTCTAAATAATGTATAAGTATCAAAATTACACGAGTGATGTATTCAACGACAATATTAGCTATAAAACGTAAGGGCGATATCTTACAAATTCTGCTAACTTCCGTCCGTGAAACCTTTTTTAGGCAATTATACGAAGTCCCAACTTACACGCCCTTTGAAACTCATCACCACATACGCTACACTTCATGGAATGTGTCTGATGAAATAAGCCTTCAATTTGTTTTTCATACTCGAACTGTTGAGTAATCTTTCCGCGAAAGCATCAATTACACTTTCTCAGAATCGTGAAAAATTTATTTATGTCCTTCGAACTTAGGGGGATGTTGTTCAATAGTAGACATTCATAATATAAACACATTCTCATTACTCTTGACCGCCTCGTTGGTCAAGTGGTGGAAAGTGCGAATTCCGGGTCAAATTCACGGTCGGGTATTCTTACATTTTTCTAAGACTTTGTAATAGTCTTTTTGAGTCTGGATTTGTGTCCGCTATATGGAAATGAGCTTACACCCTATTCCATAGAGGGATGTTAACGTAACTGATGATACGTGGGAGTGCGCTATGCACAGTCCTCTGCCTAACTATCGGAGATTACGGACGAGATGTTAAATTCTTTCTTACACTCTTATTATTCTTCGGTTCCACTAAGGAAACACAATGTACTCTTAGTATACTGTGTATTAGTGCGAAAACTGCTGGTTAATCTACAATCTATTTAAAAGTGGTTAACAAGCTATTGGCAGACAAAAGCGGCGACTATGTATAATCAAGTACGTACACATACTTTCGACGATTCGACGAAGAAGAAACAGAAGAACACAAGAAGAAACATGATATTATAATCATTATTAATTTGGTCATTGGATTAATTTTAATTTTTAACATAGATACATATGTAATGTAATCATTATAGATTGAAGCATAATAAAACTTATTAAAAATTGGTAGCGGAACTCGCTGTAAGCCGCTAATAAGGCCGTAAGGCTCGCGGATCTCAAACGGCCCGTAAGCTAAGATTCCGACCGCCGCCGTTCTAGAATATTCCCACTTTCAAATTTGTTACAAAATTATCTTTCCTTATGCAAATGAAAAGTAAGTAGTTAGAATTCAAACAGAGATTCGAATGTAGGTAAATTAGGGGAATGAAAAAACACAATATATTTTAGCCAGCACTTAACATAACTAATATAACTAAAATAATTAAATAACACTTAACAATAATGTTTTGGAATATACTTAAAGTAAAGTAACTTCACGCCTGTAATCCCCGAAGAGGTAGGCAGAGGAATGTAGAACATTCCCACGTTTCACCAGTTTATAATCTTTGATTAAGTAATAATCTTTGATTGCATTTATCTAAAAGAAAAAATATAATTCATTATGATTCAGTAGGTACAACGGCAATAATTAAAAATCGATATTAGTTTGTATACTGTCTCATTATTCAGAAAGTTGAGTAAAGCATGATTTGATAATGACGAATTCTAAATAAGAAAAATGCAATAGAGCTTGACCCAGGATTTAAACCCAGGACCTCCTGATCGGCAGTCGCGTTTGCAACAATTCGAGACAATTATTAACCGAATCAACGATATGTATTATTACGTACCATATAGCAAATATAAAGTGACCAGACGTTTGCGTTATTCGCGTTATTCTACCACCCGTGCCGGTGTCCCCGAACAATGGAGCTAGGGACCGTGCATTTCGCCGACCTCAGAAGACCTTTTTTTTGCTCGCTAAGATATTTAGAATTTTTTGCTCGCAAAGATTATCAAGAGAAACTTTTTTTGCTCGCCAAGATTATCAGGAGACTTTTTTTGCTCGCCAAAATTAAAAAGAGACCTCTTTTTTTTGGCTCGCCTACTGGTTTGCTCATCCATATCCTCAGAAGACATAAGAACTTTTAAGGGGCCGGCAGTAGTAGTATGGTCCGTACATACCATACAGATAATGTATGGACGTCCTGTTTTGAATTAAAAAAGAAATGGTCAGTACATAGCAACACGTATTTATATCGTCTATAAAAAAAGGAAATTATCATAAAAAATTTAAATTTTGCTGTGCAATCGCAGAGTAAATTTAGGGAAAGTCGATGATTCATCAAAAATTAAAAGTAAAGCCATTATAAAAATATTAAATTGAAGATATTTTTTATTAAATGTAGGTACATATAAACAAATCTACGTATAACTATGTATATGTTATTTTAATTATATTGTAACGATGCAGTTATGAGATGCCTAAAACTGATGTGGAGCGGTGAGCAGGTGGGGTAGGCTCGGCGAGTAGAGGGGCGGAGAGGGGAGGAGAGGGGAGGAGAGGGGAGGAGAGGGGTGGAGAGGGG
>DWFO01000848.1:0-17945 GCA_018246595.1 Mimoniades nurscia nurscia
CGGTGGTAGTTTCATCTTGACGTACAAAAAGTGTTGTAATGAACCAATTTTGAATAAATGATATTTGAAATTTTAAAATTTGAAATTTGACATCCTATAGTACTCCATGACGTTATCTGTTGTCTGCCGACCGAACTGAATTTTGTAAAGCTTAGCAGACCGTTACCCCACTCTTTGCATTCTTAGAGGAAACCACATTTTAACAGTAGAACCATAACAAGGTTCATATAGAGGATAATAAATAATCTTATTGTGTCGCATACTGATACAACACAGTTAGATAATTAAAGTCTATACCAAGGTTATAAAAAGTGTTATAGCCTTTTCAAAAAGGAATATAATATTCAATAACTAAATGCAACTTCAATACAAGGAGCAATATGACATTTATAGGTTTGCCCACTTGTAGCTGCTGTTGCTTGCGATTTATTAATACACACAGTAGTTTATAATACATATAATGAGTAATGTCGACACTGCTGGAACATTTTAATATTTTAATTTTTTTAATTTGGTTCACTAAACTGGACATTGCACTATTTCACAAATATATGTCTACACATATGTTATTTATGTGTTACGTGCTTCTAGAAGTGAACACTCCATGCAATAAAAAAATATTTAGAAATTTAATTACACTTCCTTATTACATAATATAGAAATTACAAAAAATTTTAATGTAACATCTACTTATATCTATACTAATTAAGGTATATTATTTCATCTGAAATGATATTGATGTAATACTGGCCAAGAAGAAAATATCGTTCGGTCAACGGTAAGACGATATATATAGAAACAATGACTGATGAAAGAATGACATAATTGATGAATAATCCGAATGTGGATGAACGCAGGTGCCAAAGTAGATCAAGGTTCCTTGGTAGAATGAACGACATTTTATACTTAGCTGATATTACATAGGCGAATATTTATTAACTAAAATAGTCAGAGACTGACTGATTGGGGAATCAGAAGTCTTCAAAACTGACGTGCATGTATTAAAACTGACTGGCTCGCTGGTCGAGTGGCTGCGAGCGCTGATGCCAACAGTGAGGCCCTGGGTTCAGATCCCATTTCGGATATAATTAGATTATTGTAACACGAACTTCTACTTAAAATGTCTAGTAGTAGCTAGGTGTCTGGATTTGTGCCGGATATGTGTGCTCACCCGCTATTCTATAGTGGGACGTAAACTTAACTGGTGAAACGTGGGAGTGTACGACACTCCTTTGCCTCCCTTTTCGAGGATCACAGGCGTGATGTTACATTTATGTATAAAGAGAATAACGAATGTAGAGAAAGCACATCAGGCCTGTTAGAATAAATATATTTGCAAATCGGTGTTATCTCTTTGCCCCGAAAGAGACTTCACAGAATAATATACCTAATAATAAATATATCGCAGCAGGACGATCAAGAACGAGTACGAAACGTTACGTAAAACGCAATAAGCAATGTCATAAAGACATTATAGTACTGTTACAGCTAACGTTAGATATCACCGGCGTAGCATTAGGGCTTGTATGTTACCAACATGTCTGCCTTACCATTAAATGGGAGTTTTTATATTACTTTGCAAGTAGACATTACGCTGCTTCGCCGAGAACAGGGTGGTCCTTTATTTTGCACTCATGTGTACTTATCATTATCGTAAACGCAAAATGAAGAAAAAAGAAACGTGAAAAATCCTTACATAACTCTTAGCTCTCCTAACACTCGACATTACAATCCCTTCTACGTGATGTCAGCAGAATAGCTTTAAAAACTGTGGTTTTGAGAAAATAAACTTATGTACTTGACCTTCTCTCAACATGTTCAAAGTTATATTTGACTCTTTTTGTAAGTAAATTATAGCTAATAACTTCAAGTATCATTTTTTCACGTTTAACCGACCCTAAATACTAACGTATTTAAATGATAGGATTTAACAGAGTCTAAATACTAACGTATTTAAAGGATAGGATTTAACAGAGCCTAAATACTAACGTATTTAAAGGATAGGATTTAACAGAGCCTAAATACTAACGTGTTTAAAGGACCATCTGTGTAATCCATAGGTACATATAAATCACTGCATATATCAAAGTTTTCTCTAAAATGTATCCAATTAAAAGTCCAGTAACCTGTATTCGGTAGGCATATAACACCATAGTGAAACACTACGCTGTATTAATGCAATTATAAATTGTTGTTGTCGTTGCGTTCGCTATTAGTATTCCGAACTTATCCAAATCTACTTAAAATTAATCCAATTCGATACATTGTTACATTATGTCTATTTACAAATTTTAGAAGGTTAAGGGAACAGAGCTTTGAGCATTTTAATTAAAAAGATTTCCCAGTGGTGTACTCAATATAACTTTATTTTTTTTATAAGAATGAGAAAAGGTAATCTTGAGCACTTCACCGCAGACTTCGGCCACTAATCTGGAGAAAGGCATAAAACAAGATGAAAATAATAAAAGCATAGTAGTTACGCATCCTGCATCATATGAGTGTTGGAATCTGCAGAATGAATAAAACTGGTAACTAAGTTTAAACTTGCGTTTTTAGATTATGGGGAAAAAAAAAATTAAATAATAATTGTTATTTTATGTATTTGAGGGGACCAGCATTCCACAGTAGAGCAACAAAAGAATTGATGATAATAATGACGTAATATAAAGAAATGTCAACTATAACATAAAAGTCAATAAAGTTGCTCCAATTGCATGCATATAAATCTTGTCTGTATAAGCTTGGAGATTAGAAATTTCAAACTACTAGAGATTTATATTCAAATGTAACTTTTATACGAGATATTTGCGATCGTTATTATTCAACTGGGTCAGCAATGGAGTTTACACTACCACAGCGTGTAGCAGACATAAATCTTGTCAATAGTTACATGGTGTTAGACAGAGACATAAAACGTTGATAGTTCAATGATGTTTATACCCTAAAAATGATTAAGTTTAACATCTACGGAATGATCTTGCGTAATGGATACTAAATGATTCAAAAATAAATAATATCACAAAATATTACTTATTTCTTAGCAAAAATGGCGAACTTTTTAGCAAGTTGATACTAAGGAGTGGTGAAGAGGGCGTGGTGAGAATGGAAAAAGACAGTTAAAAATATTTCTAAGAAAAGTGCTGAAGGCGCGGCTCAGGCGTGAAATGTCAAGGTGGCGAAAATTTTAATATCACTAATGGCGTTTTTAAAAATTCGACATTATCTTTAGTTAAGGATCTTGACATTACGAAAGTAAAAATGGCACGGAGAAAATATCCACTTCTAAACGTTGTTTGATCCTAAAGAATCGGGTACCCGGCGGATGATTTCACCTTATATCCACAGCTGTAAATATATTTCATAGTAGAACTGAACCATGACTTTGGCTAAATTCAAATTCAAATATCACTTATTCAAAATTGGTTTATTACAACACTTTTTGCTAATTTCATGGACTTGGAAATTCCGGATAAGGCTTCTTTTTGAATCCGCCTAAATCATGCAAAGCAGAATAATAAGACTCCTTCTGTCACAAATAAATGTTAGCGAGGGCCAATTATATCAGCGAAATTGTTGTACTTGTTCCTCGTTCATAAATTCACTCATTATTCATTACTGTGACTTTAAACATTGTGTAAATATTAATGAGCCTTATTTTTTCAGGTGCAACATTTTAAATAGCAACAATCAATGCATTTTCTTTAAAAAAAAACTCCATCATATTCACAGCAGTCTTTGCAAAAGTGACTAAAAAATTCCATTGAGGAAACCTAGAATTATTGTGACAAAATTTATCAATACATATCCAGATCGGAGACTTGTTTTTGGATTCATTCGGTAGGCGTTAGCTTATATCTGAACAGTTGGAATCTTTCAAAAAATCGTTATTTCTACTAACAGTGCTTAGTGCAATGACAAGGTCAAATTAGCTTACTCTAAATCTTTTAAAATATTAACCGCAATATTCCTACCTTTCACCAGGGGTATTTTTAAAGTAGGTACTTGCTTACTATAAAACTTTTGTCATCTAGCATTATAAAATATTTATGTAACCATTAAGTTAAAAAACTACGAAATAAGTTTAAGCTCTTCATGCTCTTGGCCACACGTCTGTGCTTTCTTAATTTCTTAAATAATGAAAAAACTTACAATATATCTCTTTATTACCTTTAATTTTAATTAAAGTAAGTATTTCAAATTTCAATTTTGTTCATTATCGACAGTAATTATATTTAAAAGCAACAAAACTTTCACGCAATGTGCCCAAGGGTACAAAGACGTCTGTGGGCAGCGTAACATAAATTTGCTTGTAGACAAAAGTTACTTTGCCCTTCAAAGTAACAGCATTTCGCAATGTTATGTGGACAATACATACAAAGTACGTAGATGTAAAAAGTTTGGTCCCTTTGAAGTTATGAAACGCACGTACCTGCCGTCGTACCTCGATTTTGTACGGCATTAATTTAATGAGCCATAAAATGTTACCAGTGAATTCTCGTACTTGCGCGTGACTGGAAATCGTTCCTGACCCGATTATCCTGACACATGTGTATTTTATCGACCCAACGCCCGTACATTCTTTGTTCGAAACTTCCTCTTTAATGAAAACAATACGTTTTTATATTGTGGGTTTTATATTCAACTGTTTTCTATAATATGGCTATTCATTCTCATGTTGCTGGAGATAGAATTAAAACAGTTTAAGCTATTATTGTAGTGACAACGTTGAAAACAATTCGAAATGTGTATCTACATTTAAATTAAGTTCTTTTGTACGGTTGATCATCAAATAATGTCTCTAGATAAAGCTTAATGAAATATATTATTTAATTGAGTGTTTCAAATGAGATGTTTTTAAATTATTCATATTCCGGGGGAGATTTTTTTTCTCCTGTTCGAAGAAAGCAATGACCGTAGGAACGCGTCAGGTCTGTAAAGGTAGACCTATATAAGTATGTATATTTGACGTACGTGACAATATTGGTAATAATTATAAGTAGCTACCATGTATTCGCAGTAGCACTTAAACCATATATAACCCATAATTATCCTCAAATTAGTACGCAAGATCAGTGCTGGGGGCATGTAAAAATGTCAAAGAATCGGAATTCAAATTAACATAAAAATTCTACAAGTAATTAATATTTACCCAACAGGAATTTAAAAAATATATCTATACTTTCATCAGCTACTACTATTCCACAACTAGATATAGGCTTCCCATAATGTGTTATGGAATTAATCCCCACGCTGGGCATGTGGGTCGAGGATCGCAGAGCATAGCTTAAATTAATCAGTAATGTGGTAACTATAACAATCTCTGGTAATCAGATGCCCGCGTATGAGTAGACCCTAGACATTATTGTCGTTATTTATTAACGGTTGAAGTTGACACCCGAATGAGCAGTCCCGAGAAACTTGTCCAATTTGTCAATAACATAGGTAGGTACTAATTACCTCCCTTGTTTACCTAAGACTTACACTAATACTGCTACCTCCTGTTCCTTGAGATTTGTTAATTAAAATTTTCACTATGAATTTGTATGTCCAGATATCCTAATTATTAACTTAGCTAACGAATTACATGTTTACCTGCATGTAGTTTGTCAGCTAATCAAGTTAATTCTTCCATTTAGCCATTTATTTCATGCGCAAATTCATTCATGCGCTATTTGGGCGCCGACAACAGGGTGCAAGGTGGTCCAATTGCACCCCCCTCTCGGGAAAGAAAGTACCTACATAGAAAAAATTACATAAAAAGTAGGTAGGTAGGTACTCAATATTATTTCATACTATAATTACAAAGTCAAGTAAATTTAGGTAATGAAAGCGTAATGTATTAGAAAAAGTACCTACTTAATACTCCCAAGTCTGCTATCGATATACATATAAATGTAGGTATAGTTCTATATTTTATATTGGTTAATAGCAAGTGTAGATACAGACACACCTCGTTGAAAATAATCTTGGCGGCACCCATGCATGCGCAAAATGCGAAAGACGCAAATTTCTCGCAACTCGTTCACGGTTAAGCATATCCCCAATAGTAATGTGGTACGTAGGTATTTCGCATATAATTACGTATCTGGATAATCTAAGTCATAAAATTTTCACGATCTGTGCTTTGTTTCTTGGTATGCGATGCGATATGCAAGGTCATTTTTTGCTTCGTAGGTCACATTCTATTATGTTAATAAGTAATATTAATCCTCAAAGTGGTAAGCATAGTATAATACACTCCACGTTTCAAGTTATTTTATACGATCGACCATGAAACAGACGGTGAGATTATTGATCATGATAATAACTTGATATAAAAATCAAAAAATTCAACTCATAATTACTTAAAGCTTTCAACAAGCTAAGCTTAGAGCTTTTCACATTGTGACTTTAGTAGTCACTACACATACGAGTAAGATATTTTTTAAGAGCCCATAATTTTTGTGACTAAGATTCTATTTTAAGAGCTCATAATTTTTGTACTTTACTAAGATATTAAAAAACCTCCTGCACATTGTAATTGTGATTATCAATTAAACATTTTGTAGAAAATAGTTTAACTCTAAAAGTACTCATCTATTTATTAAAGTGTAGAATAATAACCAATGGCGTTGTTATAAGTATGTATATTTTAGAACAGTTGCAATATAACCCAGTCATTAAGTTTAATTGGGTTTCCTAAACAATATGCTATGCGTAAAAATGTTCTAGTTGTAACTGAGCCAGAACGCGAATTTAATAAGCTGTGCCTAATCAAGCGCAAACGAGAGTAATGTGTGTGACGTGTCTCTACAATGGAACAATGGGCGCGATTGGCTTTTGGACAGATGCACGGGAGAAACTTTTACGAGAAGCGTTATGCAGTAAATTTTAGTGTTTTTTTACTATCATTGAGATGGTCACATGTACGTCTTATCGCGTGTTGGAACGCGACGATTAAATACTTATTGATACTACGTAACATCACGCTTGTAATCCACGAAGAGGTAGGCACAGGAGTGTAATAACGTTTACGTTCCACTATGGAGCAGTTGGTGAGTCTATTGCCTAACTGGACATATATTCAGACGTGGAATGACTAGTAGAAAATTTAAGATCCAATAGTGCCTGACCCGAGATTTAAACCCAGGACTTCCCGATCGGTAATCGTCCTTGCAACCAACACGACCATCGAGACAGTCACGGGTTACGCAAAATATACTAAACACTCGTTTAAATCGAATTCATTACTCCAAGAAACAAATAAAACGGAGAAGAGAAACATAACAACATATACAATAAAACTACGTTAAGATTTAAAAGCTTTTAATAGCATGTAATAAATACAATTACAAAAAAAAATAGTCATTAATAATTGACGGTGCTTCAATAAAAAGCTGGGAATTACTAGAACTATTTCTATTGTACGCAATGGCGTAGCATGGGTGTCAGCCGTCCGGGGCGGAAGAAAATTTTGCCGCCCCCTTAAAAGTTAATATTTGTTTTGCCATATAACAATCATGTCTACGAAGAGAAAAAAAAGTCACCTACTTTGATAAATTGTTAAAAAAGGTATTTTATTATTAATTGTCATAATTTTCCGTCCCCCGAACAATGCTTTTGCCGCCCTCTAATAAGTCTCTAGCGTCCCTACCGCCCCCCGCCCACGCTATGCCACTGATTGTACGTAATATTTTATAATCAATATTTTTTTAATACTCTACCAATAGTACACGTGTATATGTATAATGATATAATTCATATTTTATGTTAACAAATATATAAGATTTATCTCTCATATCCATTTTATTATTCAATATATTCATCAGACACACTTGTGTTTAAATTTTTTCTTCCAGCCTTATGTAACTTTATGCTGTCATACAATATAGTATATGTCATACAAAATCGAAGCTGAAATTTTGAAAAAGAAATAGCACCACTAATGCGAATTAAGTGCATCTTTCATAAATATCTCGTTTTACTTCACTGTAAGGCTTCGAATAACTTTATGATACTGCACTAATTATTAAAGGCACATGACTTAAAATTCTTATTTCCCAGGCATGTCTTTGGAAAGTATTGATAATATTCGCTTAATACTGATAGAGTAAGCATGTGGCAGTACCCATTGTCGAAACATGTGCCCAAACAGTAGGACACTTTTGGCAACTCTGCTACCGCTAACTCAGATGCATCAAGGATGAACAAAGTGAAGTCAACACAACCTGACCAATATAACATAAAATAACCAATCACCATCCAAGTATTTTGCATACAGGGATTTGGCTAGGTTAAAATAGTCTTATTAATAAATCAGAATCTTTTGATATTAATGAATCTGAATCATTTATACCTTGATATTAACCTGATTCACTTTATAGCTTTGATATAGCAATGAAAATGAATCAAAATTTCTATATGCCACCAAAACATTACAAACAATACATTGACATCACTCACTTACAAACTATTATAAACTAACTATTATAAATTTCTTTTGTAAATATGTCAATCTCACAACTTACACATATCTGTGTAATCACACTTATTAACAGATTCAGAAAAATAATCCACAAACTCTTTCATCGGTAACAGTTCCTTCTCGAACATGGGCAGTTTGATGACTCGCTCTTGATGCAATGTTAATATTTTATCTCCATCCTTACACCTGCAATAAAATACTGTAAGTTAAATAAAATTATGAAGCCTTTGAGACCCTTCTATATCCTGCCGCAAACTGCATAATGCAATATTAGGAAAAATCACAGTCATCTTGAGATGCTTTCAAATCTTTCAACTGACAACTTAGCAACTTAACGCATACTCGTCTCTTGTAACCAAACCCGTACCCCATCGTGGGGTTTATATTAGATAATTACGTAATATACACATACAGAAATATAAATATAATGCAAAAATGATATTCAATTCATCTTCTATACATAGAATATACCAAAGAAAGAAAGAAAAAAATATATGGATTCATACTTATAGAGGACAAAGGCCAAATTTGAAGCAAAACAATCTATATTGGATGCCTTCCATGGTCTCTGGTGGTTGATAGCATTCCCTCTCAAGTGTTCCTGGGGTTTATACAGTTGCAGGAGTGTTAGAAACTTGAGCAGAGTTCCTGAATGTGCGAATAGGAATGTTGCATTGGGTCCTCCATCCCTGTGAAGATTAAACAAATTACTGATTATTCACATAAACTGACATCATCATAATCACCATAGTCATCTTCATCATCAACAGCTCTGTGAACCAGGTGCTAGATCAAGGTTTCATCACAGAATGAGAAACTGACAAAAAAAATTAACATTTATTATGACTTGTTTATTGAAATACTGTAGTAACGTAGAATTTTCAACACTCAGTTTCATGTGATAGGTATTCATATCTGAAGATCTCAAAGAAAACTTTAGCAAACACAAAATACAAACCGAAAACTTTTAAACAAATTCTTAAGCAACATGCAGGCTTGGCGGTATGTAAGATCGTGACCATAGCCATCCATCCAATAATGTTTCAGGTCGTGGTAATACTCCAATACCTGTAAACATGCATTAAGAATAATAAGATAGAAGATTAAGATACATAGCTTGATAAATACTCGTATATAAAAAAGCAGAAGAATGAAGATTTGGATAAACGAGAATAATGAACATTTTTACTATGTGGCTCTTCGTCATCACCATCTGCTTGTCTAACTAAGTCCACAGCAAGACATAGGCCTGACCTAAGGGATTTTTGTCCATAACCCTGACGCTAGGCATGCACTATGGGTGCCTACTATGTTGCATTCCAAACTCCTGGTAGTACTCTAAAATATTCCTATTATGTTTTGAACCATTTAATAAAAGATATGTAAGAAAAATAATAGGTTAGTTAAAAATAGAACAAACCTCAGCACTTCGCTGATCAAATGCATAACACCATGGCGATATTGAATGTTTGTACCAGGAGCTTTCATAGCCACATATTTTGTACATTAATGTCACTGTATCTGAAATTTAAATAGTTACAACTCACACACAAGCTATGACAGATTTGTTAAGGAAATAGACTACTCTTGTATTATTTGTTAGTAATATAAGTCAACAACAGATGAAAATAATAGTTATCGCATTTGAACAAGGTTTTGTGTGATTAACAGCAAATTTAAAATGCAAGCTGGTTTACTAATGTACTGTATACTTATTACAATACTTTACAAACCCAAATTCAGTAATCTGTTAAGACCGAGCCTATTAGACACAGACTTCAAAGTGTCTTTCATTTCTTGGCTACTGCCATACAACTTTTGCTCCTTGTATGTGTCCGGATTTTTCTTAACCTGCTGTTGCCATTTATCACAGTGTTTGTAGAACTGAAAAATTCAGTTTCCTCTGAACATTGTTCATATGCTATTATTCAAAAATAATGAAGAAAGAAGTAATGCTAGTAAGAGATTGCAACAGTAACATTATAATTTATTTGTCATTAGGTAAAAACAAAACAAATACAAATTTAATGCTTAGTAATAAGTTGAATAAGCAATTTTATCAAGAGGACATGAATAACATGTTAAAGTATGAATTTACATACTCGTAATGTGGTGTCAACTGTAGAGGCCGGTGTAAATATCACATTTTGGGCGTCTTTTTTGTCAAAGAGCCCAAGCGTAAAGTACTTTGCACTCTGCTGAGCTCTTTGTGTGGGTGTGTACCGGAACTGAAAGGAAATGAAACTTTGCGAATAATATTTTCAATTCAGTCAGTCTGTTTCAAGTCAGTAATATAAACCATATTCATGCTACTGACTTGAGGACATTATTATTAATATAATCGTTTTCAACGTTTTCGTAATTAAATGATATAATTGGAAATAATTTCATCAATTATTGGAATTCATCAATATGCATCACTAACAAGAATATATTTTGAAAGGATGTCATCATCATCAGCCTTTTTTAGTCCACTGCTGGATATAGGCCTCCCCTGAGGAGTTATGTTCATTATCCCCATGTTGGGCATGTGGATTGGTAATCACATAACACAGCCTCACACACCATCTATACTACTGCCAATAGGTAGCCAGGCATTTAACTGTGCTTAACCAGCACAGTGTTGAGCAATGTATTTTTACTCTGTCCCAACAAGTACATAGGTCACATAGTGATAGAGATAATGAATATGGAAGAAGTTCAATATAATACAATAGATTGAACACTGAAGAATCCTAAAAAAGAGAGAGTTTTTCAATATGGTTCAAATGTGTCTTTAATAGAATAAATTGAGGTAAAGTTATTTTCAAACATTTAACAATTTCTCAACTACCAATTGCAGGGTACTTAATTCTAAAGATGAATTTTGGAAATGAATCAATCTAAAGTCTATGACCCTGTGGACACTACAATTTATGGCTAAACTTATACCACATATGTATATTATTAGTAAGTGTATGTATCATTTGTTGCAGAACGGGTGTACTATACTGCATGAACCATACACTTCAATTACAGATTATTACATCATTCTACCATAACTTATTATGTTTCCACAAAGTAACATCTTATCTGCTCTCTATCCACCCCAGGAAGCATAATAATAAACAGATACTAGCTATTCACCTGGAATGTTTTATTATTATATCTCTCCTTTATAACATTGGGTAATCTCTTCTGCATTCTCTCAGCGAGCAGCACCATCTCATCCTGTCCTTCCAGAGTAAGGAATTTCTCTTTTTCAATATCAATATCACTACTCCAATCTTCCAATCTTCTGAGTTGATCTTCTGTTAGCCAACCTGTATTATAAAAATATGTAACATCATGCCTGTAATCCATGAAGAGGTAGGCAGAGGAATGTAGAACACTCACACATTTTACCAGTTATGTTTACATCCCTCAATGGAATAGGTGGTGAGCCTATTGCCATACACCAGGCATGTATGCAGACTTCAACCCACTGCTAGAAAATCTTAATTAGTAAAATTAGGTACTGCACGACCTGAGAATTGAACCCAGGACCTCCTGCTCGGCAAATACACTAGCAACCAACATGACCAACAAGGCAATGTTTAAATAATATAGGTTTACCATAATATATGTACTTTGATCATCGTGCAGTAAATAAAATGTTGATAGGTCCACTAACTGTTGTAAATGATGTTTAGTGGAATGACCCTAATCACTGTCGTTTCATCAATAATTCCTTTGCTTACATAAAAGAGCATGATATACTGCTCGGGTACAAAACACAAAGACTTTTGTGCACCAACTTAGTCTTATTTACCAAATGGCCCCAGAATTTAATTTAGCACTTCTGGTCTATAGTTATCTCTGTGTACTACGTACTTCTTTTTACGACAAATATTTCAAGAATTGAAAAGTTTATACCTTCCCCTTGCTTATGCTGTAGTAAAATCTCATATTTCAGATCTTTGAGTGTAGTATTCATTCCCTTAATGTCTTTGGCACTCGGCAATCTTGTTCCATGTCGCACCAACATCCATATTTTGCTGTCTTTACAAGCTGAAGTGGTTTTGAAATTTACAAAACACAATATAAACTTTTTATTTTATTATGAAGTTAGGTACTTAAAATACATAATCCAAGAGCAATAACTGTAACTCTTTACTAAATAAATTAGATGTTCTTACTTGGAAATTTTAATCTGGACTCATCCTTATTGTATTTAAATCTGTAAGGCGTACGAGTTCCTAAGTGATTTCGAATATCATTATTTTTTAAAGCTGATGAAGTACTTAAAAAGCTATAGCTTACGAAAATTAAAACACGTATACTACGAATTTTCATTTTATTTACAATAAATTTTTGCACCACAATGCTTTTTACATTTTTTTACTCAAAAGTCCAACACCGAAAACAATGTTTGACATATTTAGGTTGTCATTGTCAATATATCAGTCTCAAACGTGACAATTATTAAAAATCGTTTGTTATGGGCAAGGTAAGGCCGCCAGAATTCACATTTTTTGTCGCAATATACGTTAAAGAGGATTCTGACAATATTTACAAATTATAATTTAAAAATGCTATCAAAATCTAGTTTTTGTGTTGCATTTGTGTTACTTTTGTAATACTTTTGTGTTACTTGACACAAATTTTGTTGAAACCGTTACAAAGGTTGTACATATATTGAGAAATAGTACTGATCTAAAATAAGTATATCATAATTATAAATTAGAAAATGTATTGCATTTACACAACGGCTGAAACGATTTGCTAAAATTTTATATCTAGATAAGCTTTAAGGGAGCAATTAAAGGGACTAATTAAAAATCAAGCCCGTGTCAGTCTTTATCTCTTTATACAATATATATATTTTAGAACTGTATTTTGAATAATTCGATTTCAAATAGTTATGTTGACGGTGGCAAAGTGCGGGTTGGCAGACTATACATTTATGCTTCACGGGTACCGCAGGTTTCCTCACGATGTTTTCCGTTCTAGTAAGTGATATTTAATTTTAAAACGCACATTTTGTAAAGAGTTGCGCGACAGGATTTGAACTCGGTCGCTTGGAGTGATAGGCTGAATTTCAGAAAACTAGGCTATCTGTCAGTAATATCAGTGATATGTAATCAAATTTCAGATATTTATGTCATTATAGCATAATTTTTTGTACCTATAGCATAAGATTTAATTGCTGTTGAATAAAAATATTTTTTTATAGCTCAGAAATAAAAGTACCAATGATTTATTTTTATTTTTAACTGACAATTTGATACTGCATGAAACGATTTTTACAATATTTGCGTTACAATTTACTGTGCTTTTGTGTTATGCTTGATAATCTGGCGGCCTCATCCATATATGTTTAAATGCCAATATAAGTAAACGCTTTTCCTCTTTATTCATAATGAAATATATTTCTATCGTTTTAAGGATTTTATTTAAAACTTCACGGAGACAAGTATATTAATTTAAATATATTAAACCCTAAATTTCATCATCGTTCTGTATAACTTACGTCACAGTTTCGTATTGGATTTGAATCCAAGGCTGCGAGGTCTGGCCTATATAATGTACATTAATAAAATTTTTAATAGTAAAAAGTGTATAAAATCCAAAGAAACTTAATCTTTACACATTTAATTTAAATCATATTTTACTTTTTAAAGTACACATTATGTTAAGGCGAAAAACTGGAATCCAAGGCGTTTGCCTTCAAAATTTCAAATCTGTTTAAAAAATTTACGAGAATTAAGACGAGTATTTTTCAAGGTTTTTATTGTCCATAAAGTGCAAAAAAATGTAAGTTTTATCTTGTTATCAATCAATTAAAATACCAGCGAGTTAAACTAGTTATTTGCAAACTGCGAAACGTCTCAATAAACTTTGTTACCAGTATCCGGTTAACCTAAAAATGGCAACAGCGTATGGTATTCATTTGGGAAATAGTTCAGGGTGTTTAGCTGCCTACACTAACGGAGCGCCTGGAGTTTTGGCCAATGATGCTGGAGACAGAGTCACACCAGCTATAGTTGCTCTCAATGGTGGGGAATGGGAAATTGGGCTCCCAGCAAAATCGGGCCAGCCGTTTTCAAAATCCATCATCAAACACAACAAAAGATTAATGAACTACGATTTCAATGAAGATGACTTATCGTATGTCGAATCATCATCGTCTTGTCGAATACATAATGAAGAGAAACTGATGTACGAGTTTGAGACGAGCGAAACAAAATTGTACTCCAATCCAGACAACATCACTACGAAGATGTATGCCAAATTGTTTACCACAGCCAGCCATTCTGTGACTAACGAAGACGACTTAAAGTTGGTATTAGCCGCTCCATTACATTGGTCTAAGGCGAGTAGAGAGCGGCTCATGAAGTGTGCAGAGCTGGCAGGGTTTGATGTACTTCAAGTTATCAGTGAGCCTGCTGCTGCCCTCCTGGCCTACAATCTTGAAGAGAGCACTGAAGATATTAATGTTTTGGTGTACAGACTCGGTGGTTCGACTTGTGACGCATCAATAGCCAAAGTGTCTGCTGGCTTTGTTTCTATTGAAAAAAACGTTTACCGTTCCGACCTGGGTGGCAAGTGCCTCACTAAGGACTTAGCCGATTTCATCGCACAGGAGTTCAGGCAACGGTGGAAACTAGATCCCCAGGAGAGTAAAAAAGCAATGGGCAAATTACTAACCCATGCAGATAACTGCAAACACATTCTGTCAACACTTAATTCGGCTCATGTATTCATTGAATCATTGTTGGATGGTGTGGACTGGAGCCAGAATGTGTCTCGGGCTAGATTTGAGAATATTATCTCGGCAAAATTGTCATCATACATAGAGCCAGCTCAAAAAGTGATTGACAGTTTCGAAGGGCACATCAGCAAAATTGTACTGTGTGGTGGCAGTATGAAAATACCTAAATTGCAGGCTGCTATTGCGAGTCTACTACCAGAAGCTGAAGTGATGTCAGGTATAAGTCCGGATGAAGTCATAGCTGTAGGTTGTGCAAGAGAAGCGGGACTGATGTTGGACTTGCCTGAATTTGGCCTTACTGATCAAAATGCTGAAATTGAATTCTTAGATAGAGATATTTATCTAAAATACTTAGATCAAACAGTTCAGTTGTTCAAGGAAGGTACCACAACATATACACAAAATACTTGTAACATAGATGCCGGAGAAGATAAAAAAGATATAAGTTTCAGTCTTCATGAAACACCGGATAGTGAACAGTTTGCAACTGAAACCTTTGATATAACAAATCTAACAAAACCATTCACATTAAAAGCTACTCTACAGCAAGCGAAAATTCAACTGGAAGTTGAATAATATTACAAAAAAGTCATAAAATACAACTTTTAAAACATGTACATTTTGTTTCATTTCTTGTTATTTTCGTTTAAGGCCTAAGGCAACATTGTTTCTGGTCATTATTACCCAAATAATAACTATATAGATGAAGTATCTAAGAAGCTGTATCATATAGATTTATGTTCAATAAATGGTTTAATTTAATTATTTATTATTAATATGGCTTTTAAAAATAAACAATTATTTTGATAAGGCTTGTCAGAGAAACTTGTTAATATCAATATTTAGTTTTTCATCAGTAATTTTCTATAATGTCTACTGAAGTCTACGGATAATATGTATATCCTAATGGAAGTAATGAACTATTTATATGAGACAGTCAACAAGCCATTTGTTTACCTATAATAGATAAACCTTCTGTCCGCCCTTTACTTTTATCTGGTGTTATAGATGATTTTACAAAGTTTGATCATAATTATTCCAAAAAATATTGCGTCGTTTCGCACTCGTATACTTATACATATACACAGTATACATTTATCTATATTCAAAAAAAATGTGTAAAATAATTTGTAGAAAATAACATTTATCGTATTAAATTTCGTCAAAGTTAGACTAAAGACTAAATGCTACGTCGACAGTCATCATATAAATAAATAAATACTTTTTTAAATATCAAGTTTCTTACAGAGAAAAAATGAACTGTTGTTATCATTGCTCAGTACTATTAAAAAATTAAATATTAAATATTGTCATGGCGCCAATTTCAAAGACCTATAAATCTGACCATTTTACATGAGAGTATAACAGTTACATAAGTAGATATTTATTTTATAAAATGAAAAAATAAAGTGAGTAATCATAAGATAGAAATGGAATTTAAAAAAGCTGAGGATGCTAACGTCGCGAACGATCGTTTCCAGAATATGCTGAACTATTTAGCTAAATGTAAACTTGTAAGAAACATTTTTTGTTTACATTAATGCATAGAGTTATCCCATTTGAATGAATAAATTACTATATTTATTTAAATGTGCTTAAATACAACAGGACTTTATCAAAGAAAGAGAAGAATCTAAAAGGATGCGTGACATTAATGTTAAATTAGAAATTGAGTTACAAGAGGTGCGTGAGTTAGAAAAATGTCATCGATACCATTTGTTGAGTTCTCGAGAAATGATTAGCAACCTTCAGGAAACTGTATCACAGCTTGTTTACTTAAAAAGAGATGGAGAGAAACTAAAGGATAAAATAACAGCTAAGGATTCTGCCTTAGCGACGATGGAAAAAGTATGCAATTCGTAACAATACACTTTCCATGCATTCTGTGTTCGTTTCTACTTATATTACTTAATTATACATTCGCTTCGGTTGATTTGAATATTGAAACTGTTAACGTAAGTACGACTATATTGTGGTGAACATTCAGTAGGTACCTACATTATATTACTAGAAATTGTAGAATGAGAACGATGTTCTACTTCTCCCTCCCACCTTACCCCTTTTTTTTCTCATCATATTATTTTCAGTGTCTTGCATTTATTAATCCTGTTCCGTACGTCATAACTGTGACGGAATTTATAATCTACATAATTATATATTTATAGTATATGCACTAATAGAATGAACTTGCATTATTGTAAATACAATGTGTTGTATTGAAATTAAATTATTTATTTATGTATAGAACTAATAGCTCTACCTTACATGTTTAAAGCGTACGTCAATATAGATCTTAGTACAGTTGTAGGTATTATAACTGTACACATAAGAGATTACATTATGTATTTATTTAAACGCAACTTCACGCCTGTAATCCCCGAAGAGGTAGGCAGAGGAATGCAGAACACTCTCACGTTTCACCGGTTACGATTACATCCCACTATGGAATAGATGGTGAGCCTATTGCTATACACTGGGCACATTTTTACAAACTCAGAGCCACTACTAGAAAATCTAAATTAAAAAAAAAACAGCAGTACCTCGACTCGGATTTGAACCTATACCCTCTCGATGGGGAGTCGGGCTTGCAACCAATCTGAAATAATAAGTAAATATGGAAGAACCTTATGGGACAAACTTCAATATATATTACAAATTCTTTCTAACATGATCACATCAAATTATAGTATTTTAGTCTGGTCCCACTTCTCATCGACAGTAGGTATGATTTTTAAAACAAGGCGGGAG